>PVKM010047152.1:0-11531 GCA_004027735.1 Carollia perspicillata
ACACCAGGGAGACCCTAGGTGCAGAAGAGAGCAGAGTGAGGAAAGAGGTGCTGCGTGGAATCTACTTGCTGGTTAGGTTGTCCTGTTTGGGCTCAGCAGTTCCAGACTTTTTTGTGCCCAGAGTCAATGGGCAGTGGTGCCAGCCACAACTCAAGACTCAGCAATTGAGTTTAGGAGAGCCTCCAGTGTAGACCACTGGAGGGCTGTGGGCACTGTTTCCTGTGTGCAGGCTTCAGGTCTTCTCTGGACTTCCCAGAGTTTCTGGAAGGTCCCTGGGGTCCCTTTATTTATTTCTTTTCTGCTTAAACTAGCTAGAGCAGGTTCTGTAACTTATCAGAAGAACGCTGACTGATGTGGAGTAAATGGGGCATGAGGACATGGGAGGCAGTCTAGGGATTTAGGAGAAAGAGGAAAAGAAAAGAAAGGGTATAGAGTAAAGAAGAATGTACCTAGGAGAGGAGCACTGAGCAAGTTTATGAGCTGGGGGAGAGAACTAAGAGAGATGGAGAGATGTAATTATCCCATGTTAGAGCTAGAGATACTAGAGTTCGGAGAGGTTGATGAACTTCCCCAGGTCATGCTAACAGTAAGTGAGGGTGCAGGCATTCCAGCCCAGGTAAGCTGGCTTGAAAAACTAGCACTACGAGTATCTTTTGTAACAGGCAGAAAAGGCAGCCCAGTCTAGGGTAGTTTTTATTCGAAACTCGAAAGTGCTACTTGAAGCCCAATTTGAAAAGACAGAATGGCCCCTAGGGGTGGGGGAAATAAGCTGTTCTGCTAGTCAGAGTGAAAAAGAGGCCCAAGTTCATGTCAAGTGAGTCAAGTTGGCTTAAGACACAAAGCCCAATAGTACATGGTACTTAGCTCATTCCCTGAGACTCTTGCCCTGGAGGAAAATCACTGTTTCCCAGATAGGTGACCAGCTGCATGAAGTACTGCTACAAAAAGGCTACCAGAAGGCAGTAGAGGAGAAGGGAGCCATACATCTCCACCAGTCCCTTGGGAAGTGGACATTCGAAACACAGAGGAAAGTCCTGAGTGCATGACCTGCTTCATCAAAGCCATATCTTGTTTATGTGGTATGTAAATATATTCAAGGAGAAGAAATGTGAGAAGATTTTGATATTCATAAAATGCAGGGCCCTGGCTGGTGTGGTTCAGTTGATTGGAGCATCATCTGAAAACCAAAAGGTCACAGGTTCAATTCCCAGTCAGTGCACATGACTGGGTGGCAGGTTCAGTCTCCAGTCAGGGCACATTTGGGAGGCAACCTACCAATGTTTCTCTCTCTCCCTTCCTCTCTTTCTGGAATCAAAGAATAAATAAATGAATAAAATTTAAAAATACAGAAAGAGATTCTGAATTTTCACATAGAATATCTGCAGACTGGGCAATTTATACAGTGCATGTGTTTGGGTTGCATTTGTACCTTTGTGCATAGAGGGCTTATTGAGATGTTGCAGAGTTGGACAATTGGGCCTCTGGCAATTGGGCCTCTGTTCAGGGCCTGCCCATGTGTGTGGGCAGAGTTGGCCCATGTCTGTGAAGTCTTGTCATATGAGAATGGCGTCTGCTCATCACAGGCCTCAGAGAGACCAGCCCTGCATATATAAGCTGTCATTCTATCAAAATTAAGGAGCTAATTTCTCAGGTGCTTTTTTCAATTAACCATATCGACAAAGTCTGGAAATTTAGTTATTTTAGTGACACATAACTTTTTCCTTGGTTAATATATTTGAGTTTAATTTCAGGAATATTTCCATTAGCAAACTGTAATTAAAACATCTAATAAAGATCAGTAATTCACTTAGCTGAATTTGCATTAAAAAACACGACAGAAAAAAAATGTATTTGTGAAACTCAAATTCCATTCTTCTGTTAAATGAACATTATGGTTTTTCTGGGTTTCTTTAATTGAACCTCATTTTTTCACAGAAATATTAAACAAATTAAATTAAGCCAAGCAATTTCCCTTTTTAGGATGAAGAGAAAGCCTTTGACTGGAAAAGCTCCTCTGAAGGGCCCCTAAGTGGGTTGGAGAGGGGCAGCAATGTGGAGAGTGTGCTGCCCTCCTGGGCAGGATCCCACAGCCCTGAAGTGCAGGGGACTGGAGGACACTCACAGAACTCAGGACCTGCTTGGCTGGGATTCCAAAAGCCCTGACCCAGAGTGACCGATACTGACAGCAGAAATCCAAGTGGTGGAAAGGACTGGGACCAGACAGGTCGCTAGGGTCAAGGGGAACCAACCCAGATCAGGGGAAGAGCTTTCAAGCAGAGGGAGCAGCCTATGCCGAGGTCTGGAAGAGGTGGGGTGAGCTCGATGTTTGAGAACAGCGAGGAGGCCCCCACAGCTAGGGCAGAGTGAGTGGAGGTGACAGAGAGGGGTCAGAGAGGGGGTCAAGGAAGTGATGGGGACCCTACTCCTCAGAGCCCTATAGGCCACTGTAAGGGTCTCAGCTCTCACACTGAGGGAAATGGGGAGCCATGCGTGGTTTGAGCAGAAGAGAAACTGAACTTTTATTGGGACCAGTCTTGCTGTTGTGTTGAGAACAAGCTGAGGCGTAGGGGTAAGGGGGGAGTGGAGAAGCTGGGTGGCTACTGCAGCACAGCAGAAGCTGTTCTCCCCAGAGCGAGAGCAGGAGTGGGGTAGGAGGAGACAGGGACTGACAGAGTCTGGGTATAATCTAAAGAATTTGCCTACAGATTGAGTGGGGCCTGTGAAACAAAGGTGGCATCCCCATGAGCTGGGGAGGATGGCTAACTCAACCTGCTGCCTCTGTGGTCCCCCATGCACACTCACACACACAGCAACAGCAGGGCTCCTGCTATTACAACAAAGAGGCAGAAGCATTTCAATACTGAGCCACCCCCAACCCCACCCCCACCCCAGGCACCAACCCAGGACAGGGGTCTTGGTGAGACTCTACCCAGAGCCCTACAGCCACTGGTACCTTACTAGGTTAGTGCTACCATCATGTCAACAGACTCAGGCAAGCACAGTAACTCATTTCAACTGCACAATTCCATAATCTCATGTCAGACTCACAGCTGACGATTACTGTTTTATCGCAGGCTTGTAAAGTCTCCACATTGCCATGAATCACAGACACTCTACCAGTGAAAGATGGGAAACCTGGCCAACTCCAAAGGCTGCTGACTTGACAAGCAGCTGCTGCGGTTCATCTGAGGTCACTTTTCATCCCTTCGAGAGTCTTCCACCTGCTCATTCTGGACATCAGGGAGCAGAGCCTTTTGCTCCCTGGGGTAGTGTCCAAAGCCCCTCTGCTGGAGGACTACTAAATGCCCAGAGTTTACTGGTGGAACCAATTAAATGGGCTGACAGCATGGTATAGAGAGAAACACTGGGAATTTTGAGTCCAAAGACACTGGTCTCTGTGTCTTTTATTTACTAGTTGTGTAACCTTGGGTGAGTCATTTAAGCCATCCTAACCTCAACATTCTCATCTGTAAAGTAGGTATTGAGAAGCTTAAATGAGATAATGTCTGCAACATACTTTGAAAACAATAAATCACTATTTGAATTACAATTGTTATTAATTCAGGGCCCAGACAACAAAGGCCCAAACTAGGCAGATGCCTAAAACCAGGGAGGAAGCTATATTCAAGGTTCAGAGGGTCAGCAAAGGTCAGAGGAAGGACAAAGAAGCCAGAGTGAGGCAGGGCAGTGGGTTAAAGCCTGGACGTGAACACATGGCGTCACAAACTAGCAAAACTGAAAAGGATCTTGGGATCTTCTAGCCTGGTAGTGTTTAAAGTTCTGTCTAGCAAGTAAATATTTTTCAGATGAAATGTGCATTGGTCAGGGCTCTGCACAGAAATAGAACCAATCAGATAAATAAATGAGAAAGATATTTATTTTAAGGAACTGGTTCATGTGGACTATAAAGGCTGACAAGTCCAAAATCTTCAGAGTAGGCCATCAGGTTGGAGAGCTAGGAAAGAGCCAATGTTGCAGTTCCAGTGTGAAGGTTGTCTGCTGGCTGAATTCTTTCTTGCTGAGGGCGGTGAGCCTTTGTACTATTAAGACCTTCAGCTGATTGAATGAGGCCCACCCATATTGTAGAGGTCAATCTGCTTTACTCAAAGTCCACCAATTTCAATATTAATCTTATCTAAAAAATACTCTTACAGTATCATCCAGAATAGTGTTTAACCAAATATCTGGGCACTGTGGCCCACCCAAAATGACACATAAAATTAAACATCACAAGATCTTAAGCAGAACTTTAGTATATGAAATACAACCCTCCATAGTTGAAGAGAGCCCACTAACTGTGCAGCCCCTTGTCCTCGGCACTGATCACCACGTGCTTGTCACAGAGCTCACTTAGTGCTGGTTTCACCGTGCAATAGCTCCTGTTAGACTAAAAACTCACTGAGTACATACTTGTTTACCTCAGCATGCCCAGCTCACAGCATTGAGCAGACACCTGGGAGGTAGTAGACCCTCCGCATGTTGTCAGCTGAATGAATGAATGCAGGAACAAAGACCATTCAAAAACTGGAAATCCAAACCGAGAAGAAGGTAAAATGGGAAGAATCAATGACATGATCTCAGAACTAAAGTCTCATATCTGCCCTGCAACAGGCAGGACCAATGAGTGAATTCCAGAATGGGTTTCAGGTGCCAAGATGCTGCCTTTGCCCTCCTGACAGCAAATGCAGACAGAATTCCTTGGCTTCAGAAGGCTCTTCCGCTGCCTGCAGCAGATTCACTGTGGGTTGGTAGTAAAATGAGTCTGAATTCTGGGAACATGTGCACAGGGGGCAAATCACCCAGAGAAGCTGCTACGGGAGAAAAGGGGACATTGGGATGACAGATTCTGACAAATGGGAGAACCAACAGAGAGAGCGGCTGAATAAATGCTCAAGCACAGAGCACGCTGTGTTGGTCAGTCTTACAGGGATCCTTCTGCCCAGTGGCTAGTCTGAGGGATCAAGGGCACAAGGCAGGATGGCTGTGTGGGAAACAAGGTCATTTGTACACTGAGTGAGGCCTAGGGGCCACCTCTGAAGGGGGAGGGGTCTCCCTAAACCTGGTACTTAGTCAGGAACAGAGGTTGGCATCTGCCCTGTCTCTGTCTCAGAAGCCTCCGGAGGCTGAGAAATTTCCTGCCAGCTGTCTGCACAGCTGGTCTCAGAGCCCAGGGTGCCACAGGCAAGGGTAGAAGGAGGACCACCTGGCAGAGAAAGAATAATGAATGAAAGAAAAAAATGATGACAAAGAAATATTTTGGTAACTCTCTTCTCCTCCAACCTGATCTTAAAAGACTTCCCTTTTAGGAGCCTGGGACCAGCAGGAGAATAGAGAGCAGGCATATTCCTACAGGACTTTGGTTCAATTCTGAGCAAGACAAACAAACTTGTCCCCAACCAACCTCTGGAACAGTAGCACTCAGCCCTGGCTGTCCATTAGAATCACCTGAGGGCTTTTAAAATGTACTGATGCCCAGACTCTAGCCGAGGGGAAAATCGTATTTAATTGGGTGGGAGTGTGGGGGTGGGGAAAGCAGAGCCTGGGCATTTCTTTAAATGTCCCAAGTGATTCAAATATGCAGCCAGAATTGAGAACCTCTGCCTTAGAGCCTTAGATCCTCTGCCCTCACCCCTAAAATCTGCCCCTCCACATCACCTCCCTGACCTAGAGACACACAGAGGCTCTCCTGGCTAGGCCCCCATCAGCCAGGCCTGTTCACAGGGCCATGCATTTGCATGTGCTCTTTAGGGTTCCCAGACTTCCCACTGTACCCTCTATCCCTGTTCACAAAGTAAATCTTAATCTTTAAATCCCTAGCCACATGCTGTCCCCTTTTTGAAGCCTTTCCTAATTTCTACAGACCAAGCTATCTTGTGTGCCTTTGAGCGCCACCCTTAGCACTATGCTACTGCCTCCGTGAGCCTGTCTGCCACGTGGTACTTCAGCTGACCGCTATCTTGAGGTCAGGAAGGATTCAAGGATTAAAATATATTAATATAGCCCTGGCCAGTGCAGTTCGGTTAGTTGGAGCATTGTCCAGTGCACCAAAAGTTTGTGGGTTTGGTCCCCAGTCAGGGCACATACTAGGTTGCAGGTTCAGTCCCCAGTCAGGGCACACACAGAAGGCAAACAATCGATGTTTCTCGCTCTCACATCCATGTATCTCTCTTTCCCTGTCCCTCCCCCTCCCTTCTGCTTTCTCTGAAAGCAATTAAAAAATCCTCAGGTGAGGAAAACATATGTATAAATACATATTAACTATATATTGATACAGTGCATATCTTAATATAATTTAATATTAATATATGTGCATATTTCCATATATTATATGTACCTTACTCAGTGTCTCCTGGGTGCTGGCTGCTGTGAGGACTGGGGATATGGTGGTGTCTAAGATAGCCAAGTCTTCCTTTTATATTCCCTGTGGCTCACCTGTCATAAGTAAATTCAACAAATACCTTCAATAAGTGAACTACTTGCTGATGGAAGAAGGATAGACAAGACAATGTATAAATTAGGAATTGTGGCAGAAACAGTGCTGTATATGCCCATGGGAGACTTCATTTCTCAGCCCTCCCTTTCCTCCATCCCTCCCCCCACTCCATAAGGTTAGGTTGGGCAGAGACCGTGGGATGTGGGCAGAAGTGATGGAAGCCACTTCTCGACCTGTCCTCTAACACAGCATTGATCTCGGGGGCTGCTTTGATGTAAGCACAAGGTGAAGGAGGGCTGTCCAACTCTCAATGGCCTTAAACAGAAAGGAAAATAAACCTTTTGTGTTTAATATGCTGAGATCTATGAATCAACATGTTACAGCAACAAGGCCTAGATTATCTTGAGTAGGTTGCTTTTGGCTACAAGAAATAGTACATTGCCCTGGCTGGGGTGTGGAGTGAGCACTGGCCTGCAAACCAAAGTGTCACTGGTTCCATTCCTGGTCAGGGCACATGCCTGGGTTGCGGGCCATGTCCCCACTTGGGGGCATGCAAGAGGCACCGATCAATATAGCTCTCACACATCGGTGTTTCTCTCCCTCTCTTTCTCCCTCCCTTCCCCTATCTCTAAAAATAAATAAATCTTTTAAAAAAGAAATAGTACATGACTAAAAGTGGGCAATAATAGGAGTTTAATCCTATAATTAAATTTGTAGAAGTAGGTGGTGTCTGGTGTGAAGCAGAAGCTCGTCCACATTATGTAGGACCCAGGCCATTTCCCCCCACCATCGTCAGTGAGTCAACCATGTCTCCACTCCTGCTCACAGATGGCTTCCATGGTTCCCAGCATCACATCCTCACATCACATGACAGTGCCCAAAGCAGTAAGTAAGTGGGGGAGGCAAACGCACCCTTTCATCATCTTTTCCTTTTGGAGAGAGAACAAACATTTTCCCAGAAATCCCAGCAGACAGTTCCTTATACCTCATTGGCCGAAATTGGGTCACCTGGCCAACTCTGGCCACAAGAAGGGCTGAGAGGAAAGAACGAAGCATTTCCCTGTTTTGTCCCTGTGCCAAGTGGGCAGGGCCCTGTCTCTGTCTCCTCACCAATCCTAGGGAGACAGGAACTGCTTGAAGCAGCTAAGCTAAAGGTGGAGGATTTGCCTGCTTAACATTAACTATGGCACTTCCCACTCAGGAATCTAATTACTAATTGTAATTTATACCTGAGTTTGTGATTTGGGGAGAGCACCAAGGGACTCGTTGCTGCTTTTGAGAGACAAGATGCAAAGGCAGGATCATTTGTTTTATTTCTTCTTTCAAAAGCTTCTTATGAGGCATGTCTTTTATGGCTGCATACTCATTATATTTCAAATGCATTCAAGTATCCTTGATGTATTGCTAAGAGTCTGGATGATTTCTTTTTTCCTCCAAAGCACTTGTGAGAAAAATACTTATAAGTGAAATTGGGTGAGTCTCTGGTGCAGTAGGCTTTGCTCTCTTATAGGAAGGCTCTGGGGGATGGGAGACAATGGGAACTCCCCTGGCTGTACTAGCACTGGATAGACCAGGCAGGCCGGGCCATCAGCAAGGGCTAAGGAGATGGTCACTTGAATGTGGTGGCTATTTGGGGGGCCCCCAGAGCCATTCTGTACCCTGGAAAATCTCTCCCCTTCCCTCAGAACTCTAATTCCCACATGGAGCTGCCGATGTCAAAATATTGGTCCTCCAAGTTTCCCGCAACATCAACTTAATGAAAGATGAAAGCCTGTGGGTTCCCTGGGGCTGCTGGGAGGGTACCCAGGACAAATATCCAGCCTCTTGCTAAAATACTGACACACTTCCTTACCAGTTGGTAAATGCGTGCTGTCAGGAGCCCAAGTGCTTCCCCTGGCGGCTGCCCCTTCCCCTCCCTCAGGGCTCCAGTCTTCTCCACAATCCAGCAACTGAAGTGTTAGCCCCTGGTTTACTGGGCCCTTCAAAACCCTTCAGTTATGAGTGATTGCTGCTCACACTGGCTGTTAAATAGTTTGACTGTTCTTTTTTTTTCTGACTGTTAGTTCCAAATGCAGCCCCAAATGGTCCATCTGAAGGCTCTTATTTTAGCTGAAAAATAATAGCAAATGTTGCATTCTATGGCCATAATTTACCCATATTTGTTTCCATATGAAAGTAAATTTTGAAATGCCATCCATCAAATAAAAATGTTGCTCCAAGACATTGCACAATGATCACCCTGTGGCTTTGGTCTTTCCAGCACATTGCTGGGTAACCCCGGGTTGTTGGGAAACCTAGTTTGAGAATCAAGGATCTAAAGTGCTGTTGTCAGAAGTCACTGCACAATTGTTCACATGGCACCTAGAAGGTAAAACCCAACCCCTCAGTCTCCATTATATACCCAAACTTCGTCTGGGGGCAAAAGTCAACCACTACTCTTTGCTGGCTGTTCCCATTTTCTGTTTCCCCAATCTGCTTATGACTTTGCTTCTTTAGGCCTTTGCTCATGATGTTTCTGGCAGCAGGACTGACTGATCTTTCCTTCAGCTCAGGCTTCAAAGTCAAGCTCATAACAACCTCATTCCTCTCCAGAGCACAGCCCCAGGCTACAATCTCTTCCTCTTCCTTGTTTTTGTGGCTCACATCCCTTTCTATGCAGCATTACACTTATTTACATTGATCTTTTAACTTGACTATGAGCTCCTTGAGGGAGGAACCACATAGCATTGATCTTTTTACTCCATACAGTATTTAGCACTTTGCTCAACGTGGAGCAAGCAAGCAGAAAATTGTGGACAAAAAGGGGGTCACATACTAAACCTGACAAGCTCAAGGGAGACCTACATTGAGGCCTTACGAACTCAGAGACCAAAAGTAACCACATAGGATGGTCTAAAATTAAAACTTTCTAACTAAAAGCAGTTCATGGCATGTAGCCATGTCCTAGGCCGAAATTTTTACCTAACAAAGGTCAACCTTTACCTTAACTGAGCCTGTCTGTTGTCTTTTTTTGCATCTAAGATAACATACTTGTTAACAGACCTTTGGAATATCAAAGTAATTAAAGCACATCCACCAACCAGAACAGAGAGGACAAATCCCCTCGTTGTTATTATCATGTTAATTATTAACTGTTAACTATCCTACACCCACAAATCTAAAAGAAGTATCTACTGTATTCCTTTTAACTTTTATTCAGTCCCAGAGATTCCCCCCAACCCACTCCACCTTTGCTTTCTCCACTCTCCTCCTCATCTATCACCAATAAAATCTATGTAGCCTCCTTATGTCTTCCCCTTTGATTCTGATGTAGAAAATAAGTGGTAAAACTGCCATTTTCTGGAGCATTTTCCCAATCTGTTGAGATTCTGCTTCCCAGCAATTGTCAGCTTGGCTCAAATAAACTCATAAAAATTCTTACAGGTTTGGACATTTCTTATGTTGACAAAATTTTTAATTAAAAAGTACAATACTCACCTTTTATATCTTGACATTGGTTAATTACATTTCTATTTTTGAGAGACAGATGGATAAAGCATGTGATGAGCTATTTTGATGGGAAGAATGAGAAAACGTGTAGGTAGATGAAGGTGGGCCCCTGACCCACCAATAACCAGAATAAGCATAAGGACATGAGGGGCAATTTTACTCTTATCATAAGTCTGAAGGGGCAGCACAGTCCTGAGCACAACTCCGGAGCCCTAATGCCTCTATTTAAAACCAGGCTCTGCTACTGTCTGACGTTGAAAAAGTTCTGAGCTCTCTGTGGTTGTTTTCTCATTTGTAAAATGGGGATAGTAATAGTGCCTACCTCACTGATGTGTTTGAAATTAGTGAGTGAATACATGTCAAGCATTAGAACAGTTGCCAGTTGACCATGCTCACTATGATGATAGTCCCTGAGGTCTCCCCAAATATCAGTATAGCCTAGACAAGCTGAGTCTCCCACATTTTCATCCCTTCTTCCTTCATGATATATATCACAGGCATCCAATCTTATTTTCTTCTACCTCCAGACCAGTGTGTATGTCAATTTGGGGGTATTTTTAACATTCTCAGATTAAGCATGCTAGCCTTACCACTTCTAGAAGCCAAATTTATCCACTGATTATGTGGGATGTTTTTAAGGTTAAGAAAAAATAGACAAATGAAAGAGTATTCATGTCCTGGCCAGGTAGCTCAGTTGGTTAGAGTGTTGTCCCAATATGCCTGGGTTGTATGTTTGATCCCCAGTCAGTGCACATACACATGCAAGAATCAACCAAGGGATGCACAAATAAATGGAACAACAAACCAATCTCTGTCACTCCTCTCTCTCTCTCTCTCTCTCTCTCTCTCTCTCTCTCTCTCTCTCTCTCTCTCTCTCTCTCATCAATAAAAAATAATTTTTAAGAGTATGCACACATCCCAGTGTCTACCTCTTCCCAAATTTATTTTTCTGCCAGAAAATAGTCCCTTTACTTTTGTTATGGTACCCAACATTTTTGATAATTAGAAATTAATTCAATGTAGTAAACTTTTAAAAGAAAGTGTTCATAAAAGCTTCCTTAAAGTTTTCATTAAAACTTTCTTTCTTTCTTTTTCCTAAAAGGAAGAAAGGAAGAAAAATAGGAAAGAAGAGAAGGAGAGAGAGAGGGAGGGAGGGAGGGAGGGAGGGAGGGAAGGAGGGAGGGAAGGAGGGAGGAAGGGACAGAGGGAAGAAAGGATAGTTTTAGCAAAGAGCCAGCAGTCATTCACATTTCAGTATGAATTCATTAAATTTGATTGCCTTTGTGACACTTATCTGAGACCAGTCCACTCAGAAAACAGAGGTGTGGGTGGACTGGGATTTAAAACAGGAATAGGTGATCTCAGAGCATGTTCAGGAAGAACAGGCCTAGGGGAATTCATCCAGAGTAGAATGGCAGGGGTGCGAATGTCAGGAATGTCAGGCAACTGAATTCATTAGAGACATAAGGGCAAAAGAAAAAAAGACAGATAAGAAGGAACTCTGAATACATATTTTACATTTTAAAATTTAGCCTAGTATTCGCTTTGGATATGAACATAAGGCAGATGTTACAGCCTAAGGCAATCCAGTATTTCTGGCTGCACAGAG
>PVKM010047153.1:0-11522 GCA_004027735.1 Carollia perspicillata
GTGGGCCGTGTTACCAACAGTGAGAGGGTCCTCCTGCCTTCCCCTCTCTTCAGGGCCTTGCAGCGGGAAGCTTGTCAGGGAGCAAATTCTCCCAGACAAACCAGGCCAGTCAACAAACAGGCGACCAAAACAACAAGGAAAGATTACGAAACCCAGATTCAGGGAATGAGGCCACTCTGAGCCTCTCCAGGACAGGGGGTGGCGAGACCGGGCCAGGCCTGTGGGTCAGAGCCTGCCTGGCCCGCACTATTTTTGTACTGTCTGGGGGGTGGGGACTGATGAAATCCCAGCTGCATTTCACCAAAACACTTTCCCCTTAAGCCCGGGCTCCATGTGGTTCAAATTCATTGTCACTTAACTCATCACTCAAGGCTCTGAGCCGCACCCCTCCCCCCACAAGAAAGACGAAAACACGCAGTCTCTGGCGCTCGGTCGAGGTGGGCGTGAGGGGCTGTGACAAGCAGGCTGGCTGCCTTGACCTGAGTTGTCCCCAGCAGCCTGCCCCTCCATCTTCCCTGCTCCTTTGCGCTCAGCCCCAGTTTCCTCACAGGTAGTGAGAAGGGGCGGGCCACTGCGCTCATGGGGTCCGCTCTGGGGCCTGGGGTCATGGACTCCCTCCCCTCCCCCGCCCAGCTGCTGGAGAGAGGAAGCTGGTGAGCCTGGAAGGTCTGGGCGCAGGAACGTGGGAGGCCGCTCCTCGGCAGCGTCACGTGCCGACGTGTCTGCGGCAACCACCAGGAGAAGCCAGGCTGCCTTTTCTTGTTGCTTTTCACAGCCTCTGCTGGCTGGCACCTGGAGTTCCTCACCTCAGGGCTGTGTTGGGGTTGGCGAGGGCAGACTCTGAACCAAGGAGCTGGGCTGCTGGCAGGGGAGCCACCAGAGGGCATGTCAAATGTGGAGACAGGGACCTCCGCTCCTACGAACTGCGCTGACGCTGTGGCTTCCCCAGCCGTAGGTGCGGGTGCATTCAGAGACAGCCCCCCCTGACCATCCCTCCCATGCGTGCACCATCCCGAGAGCCCGTTCTTCGGCCCACGCCAGGCTGGCATTTCTCCGGGGGAACTTCCGCTGGGGCAGAGCTCCTTCCCCTTCCTGCCCTTCTACTCCACCTTGGGTGTCCACCTCTTCCCCTCGACTGGGGGCTTCTCCAGGGTGGGATGGCGACGGATGTACCCCTGGATCCCCAGTGCCTGGTGTGGGGCCTGGCCCAGAATCTCAGAGCAGCGGATGCTTGTTGAATGAATTAATGCCTTTCTCAAATTACATCAAAGTGCTAGTTTTCATTATCTTTAGGCCATATTAATCCAGAGCCACGCTCTCCAGACAAATGTTGACAATCTGGCGTTTGTGTAACCCACATCAGGGACAGAGCTCCTGTCCTGAGAGAGAGGCGACCCCTGAGCTCCTCTGCCACCACGCTGGGGAGGCATGAGACCCCTTTTGCTCCGGTGACCTCTCTGCTGGGCCACCCCTCCAGCTTCGGTCTCCAGCCCAGACTGAGGGGGCAGCAGGGTGGGGCTGCAGGAGGTTGCCTTCCTGGGCAGGGCCGGGCAGTTCCTGAAGCAGCGGGGTTGTTTGGGTGCAAACATTTCCCTGTATTGTCTGGCTTCAGAAGGCAGCCAAGAGTCTAGGCAGGAGGGAGGGGGCTGCAGCAGGACTTTTCTCCACTTCACCTCAAAGAGAACAGGAGCCTCGCAGCTCACAGGTCGGGGGCGGGAGGCTGTCCCAGGTCCTGGGGGGTGCAGAGGCACTGGGAGAAGACAGAATGGGGAGTGTTGAGCAGTGGGGGGAGACATAAATTGGTCTTTGGTTCACGTCCAGACAGAGGATGAGGTGACACCTGCCCTGGGGGATGTCGGGAGATGCCAGTCACCCCCCGTGGGCTGGTGCTGCAGCCTGTCGATGCCTCTGTCTTCCAAGAGCAGTGGACACCAACCTGCCCTCTCAGCCAAGCGCGCCCCTCCTCTGAGGCTTTGGCTGGATGGCATCTCTGCTGGGACAGTGGCTCTGGAGCTGGGGTCTTCTGGGGGCAGAGAGCCCTTGTGAGTCTCCATAGTCCCTGCTGTCTCTATCTCGGGGCCCTTTATCAAGATGCTCCCCTTCCTGCTGCCCTACCTGCAACAGCAGAAAGCAGCTCATCCCTGTGGAGACGGCAGTGCTGCTGTGCATTTTAGACGTGTTACCCAAGGGCTGTTCCTTGGGATATTGTTTTGGGAGAGAAAGAAAATGTTCTGGGTCCCGTCAGCTGGGGAAGTACTAGATTAACAAGTTCAGACAGGCTTCTCTCTTGTGGGGCTTCTCAGGGCCTTTCCTTGTCAATAGGGACTTGGACCTTCTAAGAAGGGGCTGTGGTGTGCAGCGTTTCCCCATGGAATCTTTCAGGACACGTGGGACCTACCGTGGGCTGCGCAGGCTTAGTTAGTGGGCACCTTAGGGAGAGGCAGCAGCCGTGAGTGAAGATGCTTCTCTTTTTAGGGCGAGTGGAGGATGACCCAGCGTCGGGCGAAGTGGGCCGTGGGAGGTCTGCGGCGTCAGTGCGAGGCTCGGGCTGCAGGATATGTCCTCACTTCTTCAGCACTGGTGAGGGCTGAGCTGGCAGGTGGGCCGAAGAAGTCGGTCCAAGGACAGACCTCGTCTGTCTCTCGAACTTATTCTGGAAATATTAGCCATGATCCACTCACCAAGCCAAGGTCAGGCAATGCCCAGGCAGCTGGGACAGGGCTGCACTCACCAAGCTGGTGCAAAGGTCTGCGAGGGCAATCCCAGCATCAAGAGAGATGGGACACCAAGACCAGTCTGGGGGATGCGGCCCAGACTCAGAGCATGCTGGGTGCTCGCCCTGCTCTCCCCGCCTTCCCCACAGCTGGCATTTCTGGACCCCCCACACTTGGCATTCCTGGACCCCACTGGCGGTCTCAGCTCTGCTCCAGACGCTGGGGCCCTGCTGGCCTCAGGTGGGGATTTCTGAAGGAGCCAACTTCCGTGTTCAGATGATTGGCATCCAATCTCAGGTCCCACTTCTAATAACGGAGGCTCATTATTCCCAGGGTCCCTCTCGTCACTTCTTCCCCAGCACGAGAGTCCTGGGCCCCAACCATGTGCTGGGGATGCTCTTACCTGCTCCTGGATTTCCATAACTCTGCCTTCTTGACGGGGTCCCAGGTCCCAGACTCTGTCACTACGTCCCATTGGCCTGCTGGACCCCCTCCTCCCGTTTTCTCTGGTGGGTCCTCTGTGGGTGTGCCTGGGCCCAGACCTGACTCGCCGGGTGGGCCGTTTGTAGGTGACATTGTCTGAGAGAGCCCGTTGCATCTCAGAGGGAGTCCAGCTGGACAGCCCCTCCCTGGTTTGGTCTGCAGATCTCAACTCTCCCTGGGGATTGGGCACAAGGTAGCAAGAAGGAGCCACTCCACTCACGCCCGAGGCTGAGACCAGACCTCCGGGATCTCATTCACTCGCTTGTTCATTCATTCGGTTGCTTACTATTTCTGTCAACGTTTGTGGAGTTGACTGGGGTCACACTCTAAGTCCGTGGTTCGTGGTTCGCAAACTGGAGTATGTGTCATAAACCCCTGTGGGGCTTGTTAAAACAGACTGCTGATTTAGTAAGTCTGGGGTGGGGCCAATAATTTGCATTTCTAACAGGTTTCCAGGTGATGTTATGCTACTGGTCTGGAGACCACACTTGGAGAGCACAGGTCTAAGACATTATCAGCTACTAATGCCCACATATGGATCAGCTTATCGGGCCACCACCGAAACCAGAAGCTGCCTCCCACCAGGGAGGTCTGCACAGAGGAAGTGAGGGGAAAGGGGTGTGCCAAAAGACTGAAGTCTATAGAGCCGGTCGGGGGCATGGGGGATGAGGCTCCTCTCCTTCCTGGGCTGTGCCCGGCCCCGGGGGTCAGGGTCTGGGACAGGAGGGAGGCAGGCGAGCCCCGGGAAGTCTGGGGCCACGCTGAGCGGAGGCTGGGATCTGGCGGAGGGCCCAGTGCACCTGACCCGTGGGGCTGGGAACAATGGCTGGGCCGGTGCTTCCTGGCCCGCTGCCTGGGCACATCTCTGTTTTTCTTCCCGGCTCCGATCTCCCCGAGCTCTCCTCACTCGCTCCCTCTCCAGCAGGCCTATCCTGTCCGCTGGCCCCTGGACAGCACATTCCTTCATGCTGATCTCTTCGTGGTGGCTGCGAGCACATGTTCTCACAGTGAGGTGGGAAATAAGGCCAGGGACTGGGGCAATATGGAAGGCGGCTTAGGTGGGCCTCCCCAGGGCCCGGACCGTGCATTCAGGGACTGGAGGGCATCTGGGGGGAGAGAGGGGTAGCCCCTCAGGCCAAAGGCTCCCTGGTACCCCACCAGCCTTGAGAGCCTGGACCGCTTTCTCTCCAATCTGAATCTCCTGCTGTTGGGCAAGGCCCAGAGACCGGCGACTCCCGGAGCACTGAGACCTTGGCCCCTGTGCTCTGGCCCCACGCAGAGCTACTACGGTTGTGCCCTCTGCAGACGGTGGCCCTGGTCCAGCAGGCCCTAGGCGTGGTCAGCATCTTATGGAGGGAGGCTCAATGCCAGAGAACAGAACACCCCCTGCTCCCACTCCCCCATCAGGCCACTGTTCCTGAAGGACCTGTATGAGGTGGGGGTGCATGAGTGCAGGGTCCCCTCCAGGATGGCCCTACCCAGGCCTTCCTTCATGCCACCAGAGTCACCTTACACAGAGGCAGGCAGGCTCAATGATTTCATAAACTTGAGGCTAGGGACGGTGGTGCTGGCTGGAGTGACACAGTACGTCAGTGGCCTGGACTATCTTTCCCTTCCCCAAACCTGAGTGGCCCCAACATTCAGAGGAACTTCATGTTCTGGTGTCTTCAGAATCTTTCCCAGGCTCTTCATGCTGGGCCAGGACTCGGCCTTGGAGTCAGGTTCAAGATTCAGTCTGGGGTTGGGGTCAGGGTCTGGGTTTAATCGGGGATTGGAATTCGGGTCAGGCTCAATGTGATGGGGCTCAGGGGCTGGCCTGTGTTTCTGTTTGGAGTTCAGTCCGGGAGTGCAGTTGGGATTCAGTTTGGGGTCATGCTCAATTGGGGTCACTCTGGATTTGGGGTCAAGGCTCAGACTAGCGTCAGAGTAGGCACTTGGTGTGTGGGAGCAGAGCCCTGGCATGGGGCCAATGGAGGCTGGTGTGTGTTAAAGGTGATCCCTGTCCCGTCCCCACTGCCTCTCCCTCCGCCCCCACAACCAGCCAGTCCCTGACTCCTGAAGCTTCATGAGAGGCCCAAAGGCCAGAGGAGGGCTGGGGCTGGGCTTGGTGGGTGGAGAGGGCGCTTCGGTCCAGTTCCCTCTGCAGCAAAATGTGTCTGAATGCCTGTGCTGGTGTGGGGATGTGGGTGCGCAGCCCTCTCTGGGCCCATTTCCCTGTCTTGAAAGCTCAGTGTTGGGGAGCTGTGCTGTGCTGCGGGGAGCTGCACCTGGCAGTGAAGGCAGCTGTGTCGAGAGGACTGCAAGTGGGAGGGCAAATGTGGGGCCCCTGTGGAGCTGTGGCCTAGAGGGGGGCCCGCACTGGGCAGGGCGAGGGAGGAAGGGCGGGCTCGGCAGACCTTCCTGTGAGCCTGCTGGGTGAGGGTCTATAGCCAAGGGGGCGCCTATTGTCCCTTAGTGGCTGATGGTGCCCCTCTGTAGTCGAAGGGAGCCTTGCAGACCCAGAGGGCTGGGGCTTTAGTGTGACGGCTCAGGCACCAGGCTGGGGGAGGTGTCCTGATTCTGGCACTGACTTCAGATGCCCCCGCCTCTGTCTGGTAACTGACACCTGCCCTGCTCGCCAGCAGGGTCTCCGAACAGCTCTGAGCAGGGCTTTGCACAGGGAGGACAGGTCAGAAGGGTAGGAGCTGTGCTTGGCCTTGGTCTGCAGTCCCTTGCTCTCCCAGCGCAGCCCCTGATCTGGCCTCCTGCTGTCAAAGCCGCAGACACAAAAGAGAAGCCCGATTGACGTCAGGGGGAGCGCCCACAGGCCTCTGTCTCTTCCAGAAATTTGGCTCTGGTGCTCAGTGTCAGATGTCAGTGGTTTTTCAAAGGTGAACATGGCCCATAACCCTGCTTCTGTGTCTCCACCAAAACCTGGAGAGACCCAGACCCGCAATTTTGGGGAAGGTGGGCTCTGGGGTCCTGTCCTGGTCCGGAGCTGGGCTGTACTGCAGAGCCCCCTCCCCTCTTGCCTGCCTCCCACCCTCTTGCAGACACTGCTGAGTCTGTACTCTCCTCTGTCCCTAGCAGCTCCTATCCCTGGCCCTCCTGCCCCTTCTCCTCCTCCCATCTCCTCTGTGCCAGCCAAAGCCCTGATCTGCAGGGTTCTTCCCCAGGCAGGTGCCCACTGCCCAGTCTCCTTGGGGCTCCGTGGCTTACGGATCTCTGGGTATCTTCTCCCCCACCCCGCCCAATGCCTCAGGCCCTGTTTTCCTCATTTCTGCCCCTGCACCAACCCCAAGCCTGGCACACAGTAGGTGCTCAGTGAGCCTTTGCTGGGTCAGGATGGATGATTCATTCCTCATTGAAGCTCTGTCTTTGTTCATGTGACATTTGAACCGTAATTTCTGGAAACCATTCTGTATCGCCAGCTGTGGCCACTGGGAGGAGCCTGGGGAGCCAGATGTCAGTTGCACCTTCGGTCACCATGACCTGGTCCAGCCCAGGGGTGGCCCCTCCTCAAAGAGGACAGTGATGACAAGGCTCCCTCAGGGTCAGGACACAGCCACCAGGCCCGTCCTGCCTCCCCGTGCCTGCCCTGGGAACCAGACCCTTCTCCTACCTTCAAGAGGCTCTTAGTTCAGGATGGAAGGGGAGGGGAAGACTTCCCCTCTGAGTCTCACCAGAGTCTTCTCGACTTCTGCTGAAGCCTCAAGCCACTGCTGGGTTATATGTGTGAGTCCTCCCCTGGGCCAGGGTCCCCCATGCCAAGGTCAATCTGACCACGGCCTTGCCTTACTTAATTTTTTTGGTATCCTATCATTTAGAGAATATGGTCCAAGCTGCTGATGCTGGACACTCATGCCCATGCTTTCTATCCCTCGTTCATTCACTGTTCCTCCAGCTTTGCCAGCACTACTCATGTCTCCGAGCCTTTACCCAGCTCTTCCTCAGGCCTCACATCCCGGCTAATCTAGGGGAGGCCTGCCCCCTGCCCTCCCCAGGCACCACCCCAAAAGCCAAAACTCGAGGTCTCCTACATGCTGGGTAGTATCCGGGCCACCCCGGGCTGGACCTCAGAGCACTGCACCTCGAGTGTCAGAGCTGGCAGGTCACTGTGGGAGCTGATGAGACCTGGAGTAGGTGAGGAGGCCTGGAGAAGGGAAGGGACTGTCGCAAGGTCACACAGGCAGTTACAACTCACCCCAGTGGTTTCGGACTCTTCTTGGCAATTTTTCTTTTGTTGACCTGTCACTGGCTCTACCTACAGTCATCTGAGTGGACCTCACAGAGGACTGGACTTCTGGGGAGACCTCTTCCAGGAAGCCATCACGATTTGTTCCCTGTTCCCCAACCCTCTGAGCCATGGACAACCGGTTGCTGTTCAGCTGTCTTGGAATCAGCGTCCTGGCACTGCTCCTGGGAGCTTCACCATCAGAATTTCACCTTTACCTCTAATGCCCTCTGAACTTGGGCGAGCCCTGGTTGTTGCCATGCCCCCCGGCCCAAGTTTCAGAGTTTATCTCTTTGTAGAGCAAAGACATTGAATTTGCTGATTTCTGAGGCTCAGCTGTGGAATTAGGGTTTGGGGGTAGGGAGACTGAACCCAGGGTCCCTGCTGCCTGTGCAAAGCGGAGTTGAAAGAGCTTGGGAGTGGGAGGCAGTCCTGGGTGAGAAGCTGCATCACCCTCTCAGTAACTGTGCAGCCTCACACAAATTCCCTTGGGCCCCAGTTTCCTACAAAGTGGGGAAAACCTGCCAGGCCTGGCTTTCCTCCAGGGGTTATTAAATGCATCGTGGCTTTGAAGGTGTTTGCTAAGCGGAACGGCACCGTGCAGGTGGATGCACGGGCTCGGCTCACAGCACTTGCACAGGCCGGGCTCCGAGGAGACTGGGCAGATAACCGCAGGTGGCACCCTGCCGAGGGAACGTGGCAGGTGTCTGGACACTGCGTCCCCAGGCGACTTGTGTGGGCAGCATTCCCGGCAGCTCATGCTACGTTCCCAGCCGGTCCCACTGCTGGGCAGGCCCCCCTGCTGATGGGAAGGGTGGGGGGCCACCTGGCACTGGCCCAGCCTGGCGGGCCTCCCACCCCATGTTTTGTTCACAGAGTTTGGAATGTCCTGGGACGCGGAGCTCAGCTCCCTGGGGAGACACTGGTGCCATCTCCTTGATCTCATTGCTGGACAGGTTTCTCCTTCATTCCAGCTTGGGACTCGGCAGGCTCCCAGTCACAGCTGCTGCCAGTCCCAGCCAGTCTGTGTCTGTCCCTGCGCTGGCAGCTAGGAGCCATGCAGCTGGGAGCCTGGGAGGTGTCCCTGGGGTGGGGGGTGGTTTCTGCAGTGGGCCCTGGGCATGACTCTGAACCCATTCTCTGCAAACCCTTCCCCAGCTGCCTGTCTTTACATACTCCTTTGCCCATGACCCCTGATGCTAGGACCCTGAGGTCTATTTGGAATAATATTCTCAGGACCTAGGGTCTTGGAGGGGGCGGAGTGTGCCTGCTGCACTGATTTCTATTCCCTTTAGATGGATGGGCTATGCACAGAGGGGGCCCAGTTAAGTGTGTGGGAGAGTGGACATCAGAGAAGGAGCAAGACGTGTGTGTGCGTGCACGTGTACGCACGTATGCAAGTAGGGTTATCTGCGCTCTCAGGTTTGAGGATCCTGAGACTTGACTCATTGCAGGATGAGGTTGGGAGGAAGGGCTAGGGGCCCTGTCCAGGAAGGAGCCTATCCTCACCTGGTCAGCATGTACCTCTGGAAGTGGCTACACGTTCTGTACCCCAGCTTGGTTCCACATGCCCAGGTTGGGCCCACCTGGCCAAAGAGAGAGGAGGTACAGCCTGCCCTGTTGTCAGACACGTGCAAATGTGTGTGTGTGTTCATGTGCACACACGTGAGTCACCTCTGAGCTCCCTGTGCAGAAAGGAGAGCCATCCTCACCAGCTAGGGCACTCACTGGTGTACCTACTCACACCTGGATGGGCTATGGGGTCAAGGGCACACTGATTGTGCAGAGAGGAATCCTCTCTGGGGGAAAAGGAGCCCCGGACCCCCACAGCCTGTCCTCAGCTAGGGCGATCCCTGCCCTGATGTAGGTCAGCATCCGCCCCAGGCTTGGGTAAACTCTCCTCTTTCCACATCATTAATGAGGAGACTAAATAAGTCAGTCCCTCTGGCAGGCCCCCCAGCCCCCCAGGCGGCCTGGCTGGAGCTATTAATATTCCTCGTGTTTATGACCCTCTGGCCCTGCTGACAGGCCCTTCTCTGTAGCCGTTGGAATTAATTTTGTGAATCAGAAGTGGTTGGGCGTTGGTGGGGGGGGCGCCTGTTGGAATCCAGGACGATGACATCTCCACCCCCCGCATCCCCCGTGGCAGGTCCCACTTGCTAATTCTACAAAACAGTCACTGTGTCCAACCCAGCCCAGGGCCGCCTGCCTGGTTGGGGCTGCCTCATACCTCTGCTATGCTCTCCCTGTGGGAGAGGGCTGGCCCCGGGCCCCGGCCCCGATGATTCAGGCCCCCTGACACCTTGTACTGATGTCAGTGGGAACTGAGACCTCAGGCCCCAGGACCTTCTGGCCCGGGGCCTGGGCCCACGCCCTGCACGGGGCTTGGCCCTGGCTCGTGCCTCTCGTGACCTTCCCATGTCCGAGGCCTGGCTGGGACAGGAGGCCGGGCCAGACAGCCTCTCCTTCACACTGTCCCCTTTCTGAGAGCTGCCCGAACTGGCGCCGGGTCATCCCCCAGACTCCTTGGGTTTCGAGGACTTGTTCTAAAATTAATATGGGAGAATTCGGAGAATTTGTGAGCCAGTTCCCAGAGAACTGTGACTGCCCTGGGGGCAAGGGTCCCTGCTTCTTCCCACCCTCCCCCAACTCTCATTTTCCTAATTTCCTATAGGGGCAGATCCCCTTTGGGCAAATTTACTCCGAGAGGGGCAGGGCACTCTGTATGGGAAGGGTCTCTCCCTTCCATGCCCGCCCTGGACACGTTTCCAAGAGGAGTCTTACATAACATACTCTCTTCAGTCATTTGAGGTATGTTTACAAATATTTTGTGAGTTGTCTTTTCACTTTCTTGATAGTGTTCCTTGACATAAAAGCTTTTAATTTTGATGAGATTCAATGTATCTATTTTTTTTCTTTTGTCACTTGTGATTTTGGTGTCATATCTAAGAAACCATTGCCAAATCTGAGGCCATGAAGTTCACCCCTGTGTTTTCCTCTGAGGGTTTTATAGTTTAGCTCCTACACTTAGGTCTTCAAGTCTATTTTATAGTAAGTTAATTTTTGTATATGGTGTGACACAGGGGTCCAGCTTCAGTCTTCCGCATGTGGGTATCCAGTTGTCCCGGGGCCATTTGTTGAAAAGACTCTTCTCTCCCCATTGAATGACCGTAAGTGTAATGGTTTACTTCTCAGTTCTATTCCGCTGAGCGATGTGTCTACCATCATGACAGTATTACACTGTCTTGGTTACTGTAGCTTTGCAATAAGTTTTAAAATCAAGAAGTGTGAGTCCTCTGATTTTTTTTTTTTCAAGATGGTTTTGGCTATTCTGGGCCCTGTGAAATTCTGTACAAATTGAAGATGAATTTTTCTATTTCTGCAAAAAAAGAACCATTGGGATTCTGACAGGGATTGCATCGAGTCTGTTTTTGGTAGCATTGTCATCTTGACAATATTAAGTCTTCTGATTCGTGAACGTGGATGTCTTTTATTCATTTATATCTTTACTTTCTTTCAGTGATGTGCAGCTTTTGTTGCACAAGGTTTGCACTTCTTTTGTTAAGTTTATTCCTAAGTATTTTATTCTTTTTTGATGCTATTGTAAGTGGAATTGTTTTCTTAGTTTCAGTTTGGGATTGAGTTATTTAAAATAGGATTTGACATAAAGCACCAGCGTACATATAACTTAGGACCCATCTTGTCAAGACACCACTTATATAGAAAGTGATATCCCCTGTGACCGGTAAGCCTAGGCCAGGAGCTTCTCAGGGCCTGCTCTATGAGCCCTTCTCCTACCCTGGCCGCCGTTGGGGGCCTGGCCTCTGAGGGGACATTTCACCCTCATCCTTGGTCTCCCTGCCTCCAGTTTTTTTCTGCCCCAACCTCCTCCCTGCTGCCCAAATGATTCTCCTAAATGTTATTGTGTCATTTTCCTGCTTAGAGCCTTCAGGGGCTCCCCATCGTATCCATGAGAACATCGAGAACATTGTGAGCTCTCCAGCCTTTTGTTTAACATCCTTCATCCTCGTTAAAAACTTGCGTTTCTAGGACTTCCGGCCAAGATGGAGGTGTAGGTGGAAACACTGTCTCCTTGCACAACCAAAATTAAG
>PVKM010047154.1:0-11528 GCA_004027735.1 Carollia perspicillata
TGGGTTTTCTCTTCTTCCTCTCTGCCTGTACTAGTGTCTCTACCAGCCCCACTAGAACTTGACCACATCCAGTTCAGCACCTTAGTGGATTTGGGTCTCTCGTCATTTTGCATGTTTATGTCCCTTATAATTTCTCATGGAGCTCAGGCAACCTTTAATGGCTCGGCAGAGGCGGTGACTTTGCCTAGAGCTGCGTCTGCAGCCAGGAGAAACATAGTTTGAACTGCCGTAAGTACCCGAGGGAATCTGAAGGAAAGCGAGTGGCCTGGGATGGGCCTGGAAGCTGACGCTGAGAAGCAGGGTCCAAGTAAGGATTTGTTAAGAGGAAGCTGGAAGCTCCCGGCCTCCGTAGGACACGTGGACTGCTTCACTGAGAGACGTTTGGGGAATAAACTACTTACCTCTCTCCTGTGGCATCTCTCATATGAGATTCCTTCTCAGCAGAGCCCCGTATGGAGTGCTGGAGGGAAGAGGGAAGGAAGCATGTGCACTCCCCTGGTCCTCAGGAGGCCCCGGTCTCGTGGGAAAAGGATGCCGTATTAGTCTCCTGGGGCTGCCATAACAAGTCACCGCAAATTGGGCGGTTTAAAACAACAAAAATGTGTTCTTTCACTGTTATGGAGGCTAGAAGTCCAGAATCAGTGAAAACAAGGTCGTGCCCTCTCTGAAGGCTCCGGGAAGCATCCTTCCAGGCCTCTCCTGGCTTCTGGGGGTTGCATTCCTCCTTGGTGTTCCTTGGTTTGTAAACACATTACTCAGACCTCTGCCTCCATCTTCACATGGCCCTTTCCAAGATTACTATTATTTCACTTTACAATAAAAGTTTGCATTCAATATTATTTTGTTTTCACATGCTCTTCTTACGTGGACATCAGTCATATTGGATTTAGGGCCCACCCTAACCCAGTATGACCTCATCTTAACCAGTTATGCCTGCAGAAGCCCTGTTTCCAAATGAGATCACATGCATAGGCACTGGGAGATTTGGACTCGAACATATCTTTTTGGGGGCGGGGACACAATTCAACCCACAACAGAGCTTGTGCTGTTACAGAGTTGAATCTGGTAGGGAGAAAAAAACATGTGGAAAAGTGGGCTTAACACATCCAGACACTTTGCAAACCAGGTATAAAAACAGATCTCAGTAAAGCCTAGAAGTAACTTATCTTATACCATATATACACACATATATGAGGTCTGTTCAGAAAGTATCTAGCCACGTAATATGAAAAATAGAGACATTTACTGAAGATGATATAAGAAACACTGTACATAGGACAATGACACCTCAGTCCCTTCAATGTAGGCACTCTGGAACCCCACACAGTTCTCCCCATCGCCATCAGCTGCCCTATCATATTTTCCTGAATCTCATCGACAGTTTGAAATCTCTTCACTTTCAAAGATGATTTTAGTTTTGGGAAAAGCCAGAAGTCACAGGATGCTGATTCTGGGCTGTAGTGGGGCTGAGCCACCTGGGTGATTTGATGTTTCTCCAAAAAACTCCGCATGAGATGTGATGCATGAGCAGGCACATTGTCGTGATGAAGCTGCCAATCACTAGTTGCCTGTAGCTGCAGCCTTCTGAATCATCTGAATAGTTTCTGTGGAGGAATGTTCAAGCTTCACACAAAATTTGATGCAGATTCATTGCTCTGCTCACTCATTCAGTCATTTTGAATATACTGGCCACAAAGTAGCTGTGCTCACTCCGCAGCATCTACCGCCCCCACTGACTAGTACAGTGAAGGCGTCATGGCTCACGCGTGCGCATTCCAGTCCACTCCCTTGGCTGCCAGGTTATAGCGATATTGTGCAAATTGTTCTCGTGTTAACAATAGCTGGGCTTTTTCTGGACAGACATCGTCATAAGTACATGTACGTATGTATGTATGTATTTTTTCCAGATAAAGGCTCAAATATGGAAAAACAAACAGTAAAACACTTCGAAGAAAATGTAAGAGTCTGCTGGGGGTAGAAGAAACCTTAAATAAACAGAGAAGTTATAAAAGATAAGATGGACATACTTAGCTGTGTAAGGCAATCAACAATCATAACATACAAGACCAGGAAATACAAAGTAAAGTAGTGATCACATGTCACACACCCATGAGACCAACAAAACGATCAGAGGCGATAACCCCCGTTGTTGGCGGGGATGCTTTCATACATTGTCAGTGGAAAGATGAACTGTTAGAGCCTTTTTAGAAGGCATGATGGCACCCTTATTTGCATCCTAATTAGAGCGACTGCAAGAAGCTTTTTTGTTTTGATACAATAGGGAGATGGGAGCAACAGCCATTTGATGTTATTAGGGAATTGTCTTTAAAATTTTCAGTGTGATTTATAATATTTCTAAAGAGTCCTCTCTAAGGAAAAACCTTAGAGAGTCACGCTGAATATATATTGTGAAAATGACATAACACCTGAGAATTTACTTCAAATAATCCAGGGGTCAAGGGCGTCAGTGGCTGATGGTTTAAAGCAAGGGTCGACACACTATAGGCACAGCCAAAGCCAGACCACCACCTGGGTTTTAAATAAAGTTTTATTGGAACACAGCCACACTCATTCAGTTATGTTTTTTTTAGTATCACTGAGGCTGCTTTTGTGCTACAGCAGCGGAGTTGAACCTGCAAGGCCCAAAATATTTACACAGAAAATCTTCACAACCCCTCGTCCATAAAGAAGCATGTTTGGCTAAAAGTGTGTGATGGTTGGTTCTGGGGCCTTATGATATGAGGGCCTATTATACTAGTCTTCACACTTATCTGTGTTCGGACTTTTCCATAATGAAAAGTTTTAAAAAAAATTTGACCTAGTAATCTCACTCCTAGAACTCTATCCCTTGAAAATAAAAACATCAATTAATAAGGATGTGTATAAAAGAATGTTTACAAAATAGTTTACAGTGATTAAAAAAGTGAAAATAAATTGTCTTCCAACGCGGGAAAGCTTGTATAAACCACATCCACCCACACCGTGGAATATGATGTTGTCTTTTAAAAGAATGAACTAGAGTTTTGCCGTTCCACTTGGTGAATTTTTCATGAGATATTTTCAAGTGAGAAAAACATAATGTAAAAAAGTCTGTATGTGACCGTTCGGTTTTTGCAGAACCATGGCAAAATTAACCCCTTCGGTGTGTGGGGGCGAGTGTGTCAGGGGGTGCGTAACGGGTTATTAATGTGGGCTGGCGTTCAGTGATGTCTGTGGAAGGGGGGCAAAGCAGAGCACAAACAGGACAAACCTGTACACACGAAAACAGCCTATGTGATATGATCCTGTGTATGTTTCTGTCCGTTCTATTCCTGTGTATATGTGCTTTGCTAAATTAAAACGAGTTCTGCTTTTTAAAGTAACTGGAAAGGAGTACATCTTTTTAATGTCCTTTGATGTCAGGAAGGAAATAAAAGGGAATTTGGTTAGGCGCTGGAAAGTGCCCAAGGGTAGGGAAAACTAGAGACCAGGGTGACCTGGGCCAGCCAGGGAAGGCTCTGTGGAAGGTTCTGGTGGTGAGAGGGGTGGCTGGATGGTGTTTGGGCCACAGTCACTCCCTGATCTCAGCGCTTCTTCCTCCTCCTCCCAGAGAAATAATGTTTCCCTGGGGGATGAGAAAGCATCCCTTTGTGCAGGCTTTAATTGCCATGTTGTTGTGCCAAGTGAAGAGTGGCGGGCGGGCGCGGCAGCTGGGCACAGCCAATGCCAGGCAGCACAGCCCACTGCCTTAGGACAGTCTGGGCCAGCTGGCCTGGGAGCACTGCCCACCTCTGCCCCCCCCCCTCCCCGCTGGGGGCCGGGCACTGGGACAGTGGGGCAGAAAGGTCTGCGGAGGGGGGAGAGGAGTCTCTGGAGGGAGGGAGAGGGGTGGGGCCTCTGGGAGGGTCTCGGCCGCTCTCTGAAGCTTATTCATCCCGTCCTCCCTTTCCCTTCCCCTCCCTCTTGTTTTTCAGACTGTCAGCATCAATAAGGCCATTAATACGCAGGAAGTGGCTGTAAAGGAAAAACACGCCAGAAATATCCTTTTGGATGTTGCTCGAAGACCAGCCCTGAGGGGGGTCAAATTGTGGGGACTGAGGTCAGGGTGAAGTGTCCTTGCTCAGCTGCAGGAAGGGGAACCCCCACGCAGGCCAGGCCCCCGCAGGGTTGAGCAGTGTCTGTTGGCAGCAGCTGGCCCCAGAGACCGAGGCCCTCAGAGACCGAGGCCCATTAGGGCGGAAGGCGCCAGAGGGGCCGTCTAGCCCAGTCCTTCGAGCTCACCAAAGACCCCACTCCCCTCTCCCCTCCTAGGACTTCCGCTTCCCAGACCGTCGAGTCCTTTCTTTGGAGACGCTTCCTCAAGACATCAGAGGGATTTTTTTTCTTCTCTTTTTTTAAAAATCCTCGCTCGAGGATATGTTTATTGGTTTTAGGGAGAGAGAGGGAGAAAAACATTAATCGGTTGCCTCCTGTATATTCCCCGACTGGGAATCGAACCTGCAGTCTTTCTTTGGTGCACAGGACAATGCTCCAGCCGGTGGAGCCACCCAGCCAGGGCTACCAGAGGGGTTTTCACCTGTGTGTAAAATCACTCCAGGTCCTGCACTTAGTGTAGGGCCTGCGGGGCCACACTGACCACCCCTTTGGGGACACAGTAATCTTCTCTTCTCTGAGCACAAAAGCAAAACAAAGGTCTCAGCTTCCGTGGTTGGCCTTAAGCCAACACAGAGTTCACCCTAACCCAGAAGGGGAGAAGACAGGGACCTCAAGGAGATTTAGGGAACCAGTGACTTGAAGGTTTTCAGTGCCAAGTTGGCAGTGCCCCAGATGAGCAGTGTCACGGGTCCGTGGCTTTGGAGAGAAGTGCAGGCAGCACCGTGGCTGGGGGATCCCTGGGGATCTGCCCCTGAGGTACAGAGTTCTGGAGCTGGAGAGCGGAATCCCCCGAAGTCAGAGGAGAGGCTGCCAGTGGGGTTGAGCCTCTATCTGTGTCTTGTGCCAGGGGTGGAGCAGGACACCTGTCCGGGCGAGTGTAGGCTGGGCTTCCGCCTGGGACGAGCAGCTCCTTCTTGCCTGGGCTTGTCATGGTAGCCACACCACAGCCCACTGGTCTTGAACAGTTTGTCTTGACGCCATCCCACCTCAGCCCCGGGGGAAGCCCCCTAGGTTATATGCCCAGAACCGGCAGGCCCACAGGGAGTGTTGCTCACAGTAGGTCCTGCGCTTCAGAGGAGGGATACAGCCTGTCTTTGGTGGGAAGATGCTTTGTGTGGGGTCAGAGCTGTGCTGCAGGGTGGGGGTGATCGAGCCTCTCCCTGGCACCCCAGACGCCTGCCCGACGGCGAGCCAGCTCAACCTGGCCCCTTCATTCCCAGAAAGACATAGTCCCTTTGCTTTATTGCATCAAGAAAACCAAACCAAGGAAAACCCATTTGATTTTTCTCAGAATTACCTAGTCCTAATCCTTACCATTACCTGCTAAGGATTTGTGATCAGTGTGATGCAAGATATGAAGTGAGAGAGAGAGACAGTTGTCAGAGGCCAGTGTGCTCCTCTGGATGGGGGATTGGCGCAGAGAGGACCAGGAGGTCACCTGGGGCGAAGAAGGGATACTGGAGGAAGGGTCCAGGATCCCGCCTCTGGAGCTCTCTGGCTCCAGAGACACATAACAGGGACATTAAAATGCTCTGGACCCCGTGGGGCCCCCATGAGCCTGAGTTCTCTTGTCTGTCCGATGAGAGAGTTGGTTGAAGAAGA
Source organism: Carollia perspicillata (assembly GCA_004027735.1). NCBI lineage: Eukaryota > Metazoa > Chordata > Mammalia > Chiroptera > Phyllostomidae > Carollia > Carollia perspicillata. Next base: position 5,737 of record PVKM010047154.1, read on the forward strand.
TTTCAAAGGTCTCATGTTCTAGCTCTTAACATTCTGTACCTCCCTCTTTTTTAAAAGATTTTATTTATTTATTTATTTTTTTTTTAGAGAGAGGGTGAGGGAGAGAGGGAGAGAAACATCAATGTGTGGTTGCCTCTCATGTGGCCCCTACTGGGGACCTGGCCCACAACCCAGGCATGTGCCCTGACTGGGAATCGAACCTTCGACCCTTTGGTTCACAGGCCTGCGCTCAATCCACTGAGCTATATCAGCCAGGGCTGATTCTCAATTTTTAAATGGTAGATAAATGCTGAAAAGATCAACTCCTTACAGTAGAGTTGTAAAGCCTAGTCAATGATTATCACAAAACATTTATTCTCTCTCTATTCTTTTAAAGAGCATCGGTCACCTAATGCCTCAGACGTCAGAAATGCTGTCAGACATTCGTTTATCCCAGGCACCTGACTGGGGAACAGGCGGTCCCCCTAGCCCCCACCACTTCTAGAGGCTGGGGACTGAGTCTTATTTTATTTTATTCCCGAGTGCCTTTTACAGTGCCCGGCACATAACAGGGACATTAAAATGCTTATCCGGTCAAAGGAGGACAGGAAAGTCTTCTTGCCTCTCTCAGAGTCTGAGTGTCCCGCTAGCTCCACACCTGCTCCTGCTTGTGTCCTGGCAAACTGTCCCCGGGTGGAGTGACTGCCTCAGTGTGAGAGACAAGTCATCGCACGGGAGGAGGGGGCGGTGCTACCGGTCTCTCCTCTCGGCTCTTTTCTAGGCCAAGGGGCTGTGTTTTAGGTGGAAACAAGCTGTTTCAGAAATGCAAGACCAAAAGCTGATTTCAGCTCCCAGACCCAAAAGTCTATGTTCAAGCCCACCCCTCCCCAAATGCAGATTTCAGGCTAGGGAAGGAACTTCATGGTACCTTCTAGCTTAGAAGAAAAGCAACACGTGTCTGGGTGAGTCAGATAGTTGGTGGCCCGAGGCAAGTCTTTCTGCCCTAAATGGCATCAGGAACCTTGAACTTAACGTTGGAAGCAAAGAGCTGCCCTTGGGGATGACGATGGCCAGTTCCTGGGTGTGTGAGGCTTGTTTAAACAGACAGTGACAACAGAAATGTGGGCACCCTCTCCTCGCCCCAAAGAGTCTTCACTGTTCACAGAGGTCTGGAGTGCTGACTCAGAGGCACGTGAGGCCAGCTGGACAGTTACTACACACATACCGAGTCGGGCGGTCCCTAGGTAGTGGGTGCCGTCAAACCTGGGGAGGAAATGGCCCCAGGATTCCACGTACAGGGAGTTCAGTTTGTTAGGAGATGAAAGCACCCTTGAACGAGGCCAGGAAGGCTTACGGAAGAGTTGGGGTATCAGAGTCATTTTCCGTTTGGGGAAAAGGCATTTTACACGAAGCCTGCTGTATTCAGCAAAAAAGCAGAGTGCCCGGTGGAGAGGGGTCGGTTGCTACTGACCAACATTCTCTGCCCTCGAAAGGCACAGCAGGGCCCCTGCTGGCCCAGAGAGCGTTTGTGCAAGCTAGGAAAAGACATCCCTCCCGAGAGACATTTCCATCTCTGGGGAAATGAGCTAACAAAATGTATTTGATTGGAATGAGACACTTCATTGCCATCTGTCAAAAAATTTCCCGATAAATGTGCAGATCTGTGGTATCACAGTTATAAGCAGTGTCTGCTCCTAGGTAGGGCCACTGCTCCGAGCAATTACACAACCCTCCACAGAAGCCTGTTGCAGGCTTGACTGCGAGGATTGGCTGGTTGCCCGAGGCAGGGCTGGTGCCTTTGTTTTCCGTGACCCTCCCTCACCATGCATACTGGGCACCCACCATGAGAAAGGGGCGCAGACCTTTTGGTCTGTTGTCAACCGGCTGCCCCTGTCCAGCAACGCCGTGCTCTGCTGGAAGTTCTGCCACGTGTTCCACAAACTCCTGCGAGATGGACATGCGAACGTGAGTTCCTGGGGCGACCCGGGTTGGCCAGAGGGCCAGAGACCCACGTGGGGATCACGGGATTGCCTGGGCCACAGAGGCCGCTGTCCACTCCTGCACCGAGGGGGCAGCTGCCGCTTTCCCCTGACCTTTTGGCTACTGGTTAAAGGTGGGGTCGTCTCTCTCTGAGCAGCCTCTCCATCCCACCTGAGACCCATCCTTGACCGTCACCTGTGTCCTCTCTCATAGGCTGTTCTTTTTCCTCCCAGGTCCTGAAGGACTCTCTGAGATACAAGAACGAATTGAGCGACATGAGCAGGATGTGGGTGAGTCTGGAGATTTGCGCAAGGGCTGCTTGGGCCTCCTTCGTCTTTCCCAGAGGTCACAGAACACGGACTAGGGAATGGAACAAATTCATCTCTTTCCACTCGTTTAGGATTTCGGTCAGCATCAGGGAGGGGTCGAGGGTGCCCCCAAATAGTACCATGATACCCACAGTCTTACCTGGGGCCCCTGGAAGCTGTAGAGGAGTTCTAGGGCCTGGGAGCTTCTTGTGCCGGGGAACCCTATGTCACAACGTTCTCCAGGCACGGGGGTTCCCTCAGCAGTGACACTGCCACCCTTCCCACCTCTTGTTTAAACTGGTCCTGTTGGGGTCACCGTGCACTGAGAACTAGCATTCCCGCTTCTCAGTGCCGGGGCCTTTTCTGTGTCGGGAGTCTCAATGTCCTCGGCTGAGGGAGGAGGTAGGTGACAGCGTCAGAATCGATTGGAAAGAGTGTTTCTACGCACACACCAGAATGCCCCTAGATTCCGACCCCAGTGAGTATGTGTGTGGGCGGGAGGTCACCTGCATTTTGAAGGCATCTCCAGGTTGATTCCAGCGTGTCCCTTTGCCCTCACCGGTGGGGGACTGCGACTTTAGCCCTTCCCTCCAAATTCTTACTGCATCTGTGCACTCACAACACGTTAGCAGCTGTGTGGGCCCGTCTGCCCGTCACAGATGAGGGGCTAGAGGCCCAGAGAGGGAAGCGGCTCTGCCCAGTCACAAGGCCGGTTCAGGGGAACGAGGCTGAGCGTCGGCCCCAGACCTCCCCGCCCGATACTGGGGAGCTTTCTGTTGTATCCCTAAACACGCAGTGCTTGGGTCTTTATCCTTTTTGTTAGAATTTGCCTGGTGTGCCTTTTTCCATCCTTTTATTTTTGACTTTTCTACATTCGTATGTCTTAAAAATATCACTTGTAAATAGCAGTTATTTGGATTTTGTTGTTGATTTGGTAAAGATGGCGGTCTTTGTCTTTCAGCTGTGCGTGTGCTCCACTTACGTTCATTCTAATGCGTGATATGTGTAGATTTACGTCTCCCTCTCGTCTGTGCCCTTTTCCCCATCTGTTTCTCTTTCTCCCACCATGTCTCCTGTTGGATTGATTATTTTTTCTCATTCCATTTTTCTCCAGTTGCCAGTTGAGAGAGTAAAACAATCTCTGCTCTTACATTTTGTTGTTTGGTATGTTGTCTAATAATGACGAAATGCCTGTTTAGCTGATCGAGGTCTAACGTTCATATCTTTGTCAGTTTCCTGTGTAACACAGTGACCGAAGAATACATTAACTCCGCTCCTTCTCAACTTCCGTGTTACTGCCATGCATTTTACTCTTGGTTATTTTTTCTTTTTAAACCCTATAAGATACTGGGTTGGCCAAAAAGTCTGTATGGTTTTTTCCGTAAAATAAAAAACACAGTTTTCATTTTCACCAGTAACTTTATTGATCTGGATATTCTGAGCATGTCGGCTATCTCCCGCTATTGGCTTCTGGTGGGCAGAGGCCAGGGGTGCTGCTAAACATCTTCCAATGCATCAGACAGCCCCACGGCAAAGAATCATTTGGCTAAAATAATAGTACCAAGACACTTTGGAAATCGTTTTTGACATATTCAGTCAATCACAGCACCTTCTCCATACACTGCATAAATCTTTTCTTCTGTTTCAGTTGTGTTTTTGTTTTTCTTGGAATAATAAAGAGTAACATGCCCAAAATGTTCCATATTTAATATTAAAATGCTGCACAGAAATTCGCCATTTTTGATAAGTTTCTTTTTTTTAGTGCACGCTGATATGACAGCTGTCACAATACAACCTAACAAAATTGTTTAGAATGAAATTCAAGACCACGACGCACTACTAGAGCCATTATACAGAAAGAAACTAAACGAACTTTTTGGCCAACCCAATATTTTATTTTAATTGTTTTAGTCTATGTTTTTCATTTCTTCTTACATCTCGTATCTTCCATCTGAGCTAACCTTCTCTCTCCCTGAAAAATTTCCTTTAGAACTTCCTTTAGTGAAAAAGTCCATTGGTGGCCAACAGCCATTTTTAGTTGTTTGAGAACGTCTTTATTTCACCCTCATTCATGGGACAGGTTTGGTCTGCGTTTAGGATCTTGGCGTGACAGTTATGACAGTCATCACACGGAAGGTACTGGTCACACTCTCCCGCTGCCTTTCAGCTTTCGTTTTGACGCAGTCTGCGGTCAGACTCACCGGTGCCCCTGTGACGCTGGTCTGTGTTTTTTCTATCTGGCCATTTTAAAGGTCTCAGCACACGTCTGGGCAGGGTTCTTTGGACTCCTTAGACCTGCGGGTTGGTATCTTTCATCAGCGATGAGAAGTTCTCATTGTCTCTTCTGATGTGGTCTCTGCACCTCCAGTCCGTCTTTCTCAGGCGCTTTGGTTAGACGTGGGTTGGACTTTCTCACTTTATCCCCCTCTCACTTTCAAGCGCCGTTTCATTTTTTTCTCCCCCTTTGTCTCTCTGCTTCATTGTGTGTTAATGTTGTTAGATCTGGCTTTCTTTACTTGTTACTTCTTCCGCTGGCTGTAGTCTGAGTGGCATTCCTTTTTTTCTTTTTTAAAGATTTCATTTATTTATTTTTAGAGAGAGGGGAAGGGGGGGGGAAGAACATGGATGTGCAAGAGATACATCAATCAGTTGCCTTTCACACACCCCAAACGGGGACCTGACCCCAAACCCAGGCATGTGCCCTGACTGGGAATCGAACCTGCGACCTTTTAGTTTGCAGGTTAGTGCTCAATCCACTGAGCCACACCAGCCAGGGCTGCATTCTTTATAATGCCTTGTGCCCTGCATGTATTTTTGAATGGTCTCTTATTTATTTAGACATATTACACATAGTGGCTTCATATATCATTTTTTATACTTCCATTATCTAAAGCCCTTAAGAGATCTGTTTCTAGTATCTGTTGTTTTTGTTAAATTTTGCGCATGCTATGTAGTTTTTTTCTGTGCTTCGTTATTTCTTACTGTGAGCTGCTCATTTTCCTTGGCATTTTATTTGTGGGAATTTTTCGAAGTCTAATCAAGGCAGGTTCCTCTAGAGAGATCTCTGAGGGATCTCTCTCAAATCTCAGCTTAGGGTTTTTCGAATTCCAGGCAGAGCCTCTTGAGAACTAGCTCGTGGGTCCAATTTTTTCCTCCCTCTGATCACAACAGTGGTCTGGGCTGCAGATTTTCTCTGTCGTCCTCAGGGAGGACTCCTTCAGTGTAGGGGTACAGATGTGCTTTTCCCAGTTTACCGTTAGTTCCCCAGAGCCAAGGAGGCAGCCTGTTGACTTCTCCACTAGACTCTTCAACTTGGACAGACCGGGGCCCTGCCTCCGTTCACCACCTGGCCCTGGAGGCCCAGGAGATCAAAGCTCTGGCACACCTGGTCTGGCAAAGCCCCTTCCCCCCATCTCCATTATCCCAGTATTCCATTTACTCACCAAGAATCTGTGTTTGCTTAGTCTCTCGCCTGAGGATTCCTTGCTCTCTTGTTAGTTCATTAATGCCTTCAAAATTTAAAGA
>PVKM010047155.1:0-11526 GCA_004027735.1 Carollia perspicillata
TTTGTTTTTGACCATTTCCCAGAACTTCCCTAATTTTCAACAAGATGCTAATAATCTAGTAATTTTTAATTCCTTAAATTATTATATAATGGCATTAACTTAAAGTTACTAACTTGAAGGCATTTTTGGATTGCTCAGTATCTTTCGCTTCATCCTCGTCCTTTTCTGCCAAGGGTGTGCTGGGTGGTGGCAGCAAGCACCCTCACCTGAGTGGGGTCTGCGTACGTATCTACGGCCGCTTTGTGCGGTAACGAGGAGAGCTGATGGAGAGAAGCGGCCGTAGGTTTTGTGGGAGCAGCGGTCTGAGCTCGTTGCCAGCAGCATTCCTCATGCCTCCTGCTTGGACCCTTAGCTCTGAGAGCTGGCTCAGCCATCTCCGTGTGCAAGGGAGTTCTGAGCTTGGGGCTCCTTGGACCCTGCACCAAGTCAGCGGTTCCTGCTGGTGAGAGCCATTGCTGAGGCTTCCTCGGCTGTGCACTGTTCACCTGTCCATGCACCGTGCAACTGAGCTGCCGCCCAGGTGCTGGCTGGAGGCCAGGGTCCTGACGTCCCAGGTCTATGGACGTGGGCTGGCCGCCTGCCTGGATGCACCAGACCGAGCTCCAGAACAGCTGCACCTGCGCGACCTCACCGAAGTCATCTGCTTCTCCAAAGTGCTCACTGTGCTGACAGACACAGTGCCAGTCCTTAGGCAGCCCACCGGAAGCTGTTCACTGTGCTCAGAAATCGTATTGTTCACCGTGTTTCTGTCTTCTCCTGCCAGCAAAGAAACGATTTTTTCTCTTCTTATGTGGATGTAATGATACATTTTTGAGGGGTGAAAACAGTGTCCATGTAACTTGCATATTGGCCGTCTGCAGGACTAGCTCTTTTGAGAAGCCGTGGCTCTGAGTGTGGCCTGCTCACGGGTGGTGTCCCCTCTGCAGAACCTCATCTGCCCCGAGTGCGGGGACGAGTTCGCCCTGCAGAGCCAGCTGGCCACCCATCTGCAGGAGCACCGGCAGGAGCTGGCAGGGGGCCGCGTCCACACCTGCAAGGCCTGTGGGAAGGAGTGCGACGCAGCACCGCAGCTGAGGGAGCACCTGAAGAGCCACCACAGAATTAGGTAGGAGCCTCGGCTGGGCCTTGGGACACATGTCCGTGCCTGTGAGAAACAGGCAGGCCTGGCTTCGACTGGCCTAGCACACTGGCCGGTCCACTGTGGCCTCAGGCTGCCTTTCCTGACGCACAGCTCCAGTCTGCAGTAGGAGAGACGAGCTCAGACATTCAAAGTAGGTGTTGGGCTGTGTGGGTAGAAGGTTCTAGCTAGAACTTACATATCCCTGACACAGTGCGTAGTGCACATCGAGACATAGCTAAGGAAGGCAGCCCTATCGGGGCATGGTCCTTTTGTGTTCCCAATTTGCAGAAGAGGAGAACTAAGCTAAAAAGAGAGACCATGTACCTTTCCAAGGCTTTATGTCATCTGGTTTTAGAGCTGATAGTATTAACAACCATGCTTCTGTTTAAATACATTATATACATCTATTCCTGGTAAAACGTAATATGTCTTTCAAATTTCATAGTTAACCTCTTCCTGATTACACATTTCTACTGATCTGTCCTTTTCTCAATGCCATTAAATACATCTTCCTTCCTGGCCTTTGGCGCTCAGGCCAGCTCCTGGTGACGGTCAGTTCACATTCACTGAGCTCCTTTCTCCAACTGGCCGGACCAGCCAGCACAGCAGTCTGCGTGCCTGCTGTGATACCGCTCAGCCTGCCACCGTTCCAAGCCCTGGGTGTAGGGAACCTCCATACTTTCCAGCCACTACCACCAAAGCCCCACCCCGCTCACGAAGTTGGTGAAGTGATGCAGAGTCCATGCTTTTTTCTCGTCCTCAGGTGGCATGTTTCACAAGTGCAGGCCGAGCATCTCCATATGATGAGCCTTCTCTTATTTTTCCCACTCCCTTCACTGCTCCTGATGTTGGCATGTGTGGTACCCACCTAGTTCTTTGTTACCTCAGTGGTTTTTCAGCCCCCAGATGTAACGCATGTACTCCACACATCACATTTCCATTCTGGCAAAGTTTGACACAGGCACGTGTGATGGCTCTCCAAGGTATTGGAGAGAAGGCTGGCATATTTCGGGGCCATCACACACTAGAATGCACTGGCCCTGGGTCTCCTGGGGCCGGGGCCGAGCTGACAGACAGCTTCGTCCTCATGGAGCTAGCAGAGAGAGATGGAGAGTAAGTGAAGAGCTATACTTGGGACACGCTGTAGTGAGCGGCTCCCAGCCCTCCACGAGGAGGTGGGGCAGAGTGAGGTCCAGGGTGGCGTCCAGCAGAGGAGTTGGAGGTCACCAGTGTCGCCATGTGTTGGAGTCGGGGCGGGGTAGCAGCGACTTGGGGTTGTGCATGCTGCGGTTGCGTAGACCCTGCTGTTGGACCACACGGTTAAGGCCCTGCCTCCCAAAACCCAGCTGTGCCCCATCTTGTCACGTGTGTGGACAGCAAGTTTTTGTGGTATCGGAGACAGAAAACTGGTGGGGTGTGTATGGGGGAGGGTAGGGGAACACACACACTTAGATTGGGTTGACCTTCTGCCAACTCAAGTTCATGACCAGTCGGCTGACCCTGTGGAAGGACTTCCCTGTCAAGGGTGTCACACAGGCGGACGACTTCCTGAGCACCCCTGTGTCACACTAGGATGTCCAGCACCAGGTCGTACAACCGGAACGTTGACAGGAGTGGATTCACCTACTCATGCCCGCACTGTGGGAAGACGTTCCAGAAGCCAAGTCAGCTCACACGGCACGTTAGGATACACACAGGTGCGAAGCGTGCTCTCTGGGTGATGGACGGTGGGGCTCATGGGAAAGGAGGTGTGCCTTGGAGCCCGTCAGACCCAGCTTTGACCTCTGGCTTTTCCCCAGTTTGCTGTCTAACCTGGGTGTGAATTTTGAGATTCTGGGGTAGGCGTTGGACATATGAGTGTACCATCATGGGCCATTTCCTGGCTGGAGGGATGGTTGGGGGTCCCGGGTCTGGGTAACAGAGTCAGTACAGTGAGGATTGTGTTTGCATATTTTCCTCCCTCCAGGGGAAAGGCCCTTCAAGTGCAGCGAGTGCGGGAAAGCCTTTAACCAGAAGGGGGCGCTGCAGACACACATGATCAAGCACACAGGTGAAAAGCCCCATGCCTGTGCCTTCTGCCCTGCTGCCTTTTCTCAGAAGGGGAACCTGCAGTCCCACGTGCAGCGAGTGCACTCGGAGGTGAGCCTGCCCGGGGCCTGTGGGGTCCTTGCATGCACAGGTCAGGGGGCTGTGGCCTGTGAGCCCATCTGACGCCACCTCTAAAGATGAGTTGCTAAATAGTATTCAGTCCTGGGACACATGTAAGGCCTTACGCTTGGGTGTTCAACAAGGTGTTAGGTAGGAATAGATGGGAGGTGGGTTCGAGGCAGCCGTCATGTGGTAACGCAGGTGGGCTGATGGTGGCCAGGAGTCTGGTGCTCTCCCTGTGCACCACCTGCCCTGCGCTTTCCTGCGCTCGCAGCCACTCCGGGCTGGGTCGAGGCGGGACCAGTGCAGGTGGTGACAGACTCACCCCTGTGTGACTGTCCTCTTGACTTGTTTGCTCTGTCCCGCAAACGCTGCTCAGAGGCACAGGGCCGTGGGCTCGCCCTTCAGGACACTGAGAACACGCATCAGACATGTTCTTGTCCCGAACCGTAACGAGGGAGAACTCTGTCCATCCACGATGGAACCGGCTCCGACAGAGGAAGTCCACGATACTCAGTTACTCTTCTGTGGCCACGCTGGTTACAGAGCGTGGGCACTGGTGCTGGAACCAGCTACTGGGAAGGAAGAGTAACGTTAAAGGGTTAGAGTATTTCTGTCGTTTTTAGTGCAACGGTCAATTATGACACGCCCTAAATAAAATGTTTTTACTAAATCATCAGGTGTAAAAAGTCATTTTTTCTTTGATTCTTTAAGGTCAAGAATGGCCCTACCTACAACTGCACAGAATGCAGCTGTGTGTTTAAAAGTCTAGGCAGCCTAAACACGCACATCAGCAAGATGCACATGGGTGGGCCGCAGAGCGCCGCGGGCTCTGCCGAGACAGCGCACGTCCTCACGGTGAGTTCCGGCCGGGCGGTGGGAGGGGGTTCCTTCCCAAACCCTGTCATCTCAGTTACAGCCATTGAGATGAACTGTTGCTTACAACATTGCTCAGCGCCGTAAAGGTGCTGCGGAGGCTTCTCTACGTGGCCATGAGGCGCTGCTTCTTTTTAATTACTGTGAAGAAATCAGCCTTAAAATTTAGAATGGTGTTAGGTGATCCTGATTTGTGGGCTGTCTCCTGACCTAATAAAAATGAGACAAATAGAATCACTGATTTATAAAATTGCAATTCCTGCAATTTATTGGTGACTGTTAGGGAATATTCTTTACCATTATATTCTAATTTAAAAATCAAGTATCTTTTTAAGATACATTTCTCCATGTAGTGATAGGGATACTTTTTCCTGAGACTTTGGATTTGGGGAAACTAAATTGTATGACTTCAGACACACACACTTTCGTTCTTTTTGTGTAGGACTCTTATAGCTCAGCCCCATCTGCTACCTCCAGTGACAGCACATGGCAGAGCCTGAGCCCAGAGCGTGGCGTTGAAGCCGCTGACCGCAGACGGAAGTCTGGGCGGGCCTGCTGCTGTCCCCTGCCTCAGTACAGGGGCCCCCCGCAGGTTCATTCTGAGCGCTGGGCACAGGCCTGGGCGTCCCCCACCCGCCCTTTTCTCCCAGTGCAGTGCATGCAGGTGGAGACCGCCCTCGGGAGGATGCCCTGGATGAGTCCTAAAACTGGAGAATAATTAGGGCCTGATAATTAAGTCTTAAAATTCTATTTTGGACCGAGTTTGTTTTAACAGAATTCTCAGTCTGTAAATCGACCACATATTAAGAGTTTTCACCATTTCTTTTGGCAATATGCAAATCGAATGTGTAGATGTAGTGACTACCTTAGAACGATGACCCAGATAACTTGGAATTTATATTCTTGATAAGTGTCTGAGTGCAGGTGGTGGGCACCTGGGCCCAGCCTCCTCCTTCTCCCCGGGGACAGTGCCAGCCGCCATGCTTCCTTGGCTCTCCTCTCTGGCCTTGCCTTTCTCACGCGGGGTCTCCTTGTTCTTCTCTTGGTGGTGGCTCTCTTCAGCTTCATCTTAGACTCTCTTATCGACACTTTTAGCTAGTACCAGTTTTAATTTCTGGGAGCTCTCCTTCCTGCTTTTCTAGTTTGGTGCACTTTTCTCCAAAACGTAATTAGCATTTTCCTTCGAAAAGTCCCCCCTTCCCCTCTGAGTTGCCTGCCTGGGGTCACATCCCCCTGCTCCCTTTTCAGATGTTTTGTCAGGTCTGGGATGAGGCCACAGCAAACCCCAGTCTGAGCTCTTCCCCAGGGTGGAGCTGGCTCATGTCCAGAGCTGCCTGGCCGGGGGGACCAGCCGTCAGTTGTGGAGACCCTGGAGGCAGAACAGCAGAGACTCCAACTTATGTTTCATCTGGGGACCTGAGGGCCACAAGGCGCCGAGTTCTCCCCAGTTTTTATTGGTTTTTCTCTCTCTTTGAGTCAGTCCCCTCCCCCCCAGTCCTTTTTTTTGCCTAGAGGTAAATGCCTGACTGCTGTCAGTGGAGGAAGACAAGGGGTTAATAGTCTGCCCTGAGCATTTCTCCCAGGGTCTTTACTTGCTGTATTAATAGGCTTCATTTTTGAGAGCAGGTTTAGGTCTGCCGAAAACCAAGTGGGAAGCATACTCTCCCCCGTTGGTTACCCCTCAAGTGGCCGGGGGCCTTGGCTACAGCCATGGGTGAATGCCGGTGCATGGTAGGGGCGAGGCCACTCGCTGTGCTGGGTGCTGAGTACGTTTGGACGGACGTGTCCTGTCCTGATCCCGCCGCCACAGATCGATCGTGTGGGGCTGGTCCTCGTTGCTCTGCTCCCTGCCGTCTCTTGGGCCTGGCATTCTGGATGCCCGAGTTTCTGAGGGGTCAGGTCAGCTCTGTCTGCAAGCTGTCCCTCACTGTACCCCTGCTCTGTGGAAGTGTTTGAATTCCTAGTCACACTCGTTTCTCCTTCTTTCGTCCCTTTTGTGGCTCCTTTCACCCTTTGATGCTGATGGGCTCACAACGTCTGAGGTTGGTGTGCTCCACCCCGTCGTGCCCTGATAGTGCCTGCTCCCACTTCAAAGACTTTAAGAAGCTGTCGTAGGATGTTACTGGGTGTGCTCTTCTAAGGGCCAGCATTGTGCCAAACATAAAAATTAGTGAGGCATTATGTTTAGAATGTGTCCGGAAGAGGGTTAGATTTTCGTGCTCACAAGGAAAATGTGCCAGTTTTTGGTTTTTTTAAATGAAATGAACACTAATGTTGTTTGTTCATGCTGTTAATGAAAGCATTGCTGCATTTCAGGCCACGCTGTTTCAGACTCTGCCTCTCCAGCAGACAGAAGCCCAGGCTGCGGTGGGCCCAAGCCAGCCGGACTCACAGGCGGTGACCGACGTCATCCAGCAGCTGCTGGAGCTCTCGGACCCCGGGCCGGCCGAGCCCAGCCAGGCCTCGCAGCCGGGCCAGCAGCTCAGCATCACCGTGGGGATCAGCCAGGACATCCTGCAGGTGAGGGGCGCTTCCCTGCTCTGTCTACGCCTCTCAGACCCCGGGTCATGACAGCGATAAGTGGGGGCTGTCATACTCACCCTAATTGGATACGTGTTCTTGAAACAAAATAGGCTTGTTTAATTACTTATGGACACTGCAGAATTCTAAGTGATTGTTAAGCTAAACATTTTTAAAATGTTTAAACCCCTAATTTTTTCTCTGTAAGTAAATTGACTTGAACGGGCTCTTCTGAACTTCCTCGTACCTGTCCCTGTTGACATAAGAAATGTTTCATTGCTGCTTGAGGCTGTGCTGTAACTCTTTGGAGTCAGCGCTGTGTTTGTGCCTGTGGGGCACGGTGGGGACGAGGTGGGCAAGGTGGGCACAGAGGAGGAGGAGGCAGGGCTGGGGAACTGAGCCCTCACCTTCTTGGCTCTGACCACCCAGCCTCATGTCCGGTTTCATGTCCAGTCTTCGTTTTCACGCCGATGGCCTTGTTCTTCCTCCTCCCTGGTTGTGTACTTAGTGCATAGACAACCTCCCCTCTCCTTGGTGGGGACGAGTCAGTCAGGTGTCATGACATCCGATGTCCTAAGTCTTGAGGGCAAACCTAGCGTAGCTTAAAGCAACGATTTCCAAAGTCACCTGAGGTCAGAATATGTAAAAGTCAACTCAATTTAAGTTTTGTAGTTGGGACACGGAATGCTTGTCATCCTATGTCCGGGTGGGGGTGAGGTGTCGGATGTCGGAAGGGGTGCGTCCGTCACAAAACGGGGGGTGTTGCTGACGGAGGACCGCTGGGCAGTGCGGACTGGGTCTCTGCGCAGCGCTGGAGCTCTGCAGGGGAGGCTGCTAGAGTGGTGCGGGCCGTCGGATCTCCTAACCTTCGAGTTTTTTCTGTCTCAGCAAGCCTTAGAAAACAGTGGGCTGTCTTCAATTCCAGCTGCAGCACACCCCAGCGACACCACCCACGCCAAGACCGCTGTGCCGGGCCAGGACCCGGACCTTCCCGACGCGCCCAGTGAGCCGGCTGACCCTGCAGATGCGGAGCCGGAGAAAGAGCAGGAGGGCCCAGAGAAGCTGGGCAGAAAGGAGAAGAAGCTTATAAAGAAGAAATCGCCGTTTCTCCCTGGTAATTTCAGTGGGCTTTGATCTTTAGACGTTCGGGTGGCACAGTGCTTGCTTTTTGTAGAAACACCCCTTTTTTTTCCCCTTCTGAAGGTCATGGTTTTTTGAACATCCTGATAAAGCCTACCTAGCAGCATTTGTTTGATATTTGAAATTAGAAACCGTGAGATAAATTTGATAAACTACCTCTTCCCTTTGGGTGCCTTCTTCCTTCGAGCCCAGCCTCTCCTGGCTCACCCTGATGGCTTGACCAGGCTGTCACTGACCTCCAAGTGGCCTTCTTGCCCCGCAGCCGCTGTGCCTCCTGGCTGTGCTGCTGTGGCCACCGCGTACCTCTTCCCTTCCTTCCCCGGTGACGGTGCCACCGATGCAGGCCTGTGAAGCGCAGCCCCTCTACTCTCGGCCTTTCCCCTCCACCCACCGTCCTGTCTTGGCCTTGGAGCCTCTGGAACCAACCCCGTGGGCACGGCCACTCTCTCCACCCCGCTCCTGGGAGCAGGCTGCCCTGACAGTGGTGGGGGCTTCCTGCTGGGGCCTCCCAGCTGTTCTGCACCAGGAGTGCCTTCCTCCTTCCCCTCCTCTCTGTTCCCTGCCACACCCTGGGGGCTGGTCCCCGCAGGGGGCCACCCTTCCCAGCCCTGTGGTCCCCGCAATGGCTGAGCAGCGGGAGTCACTTCTGTCCCTTTCCGACGCCCTGCTCGCTCAGCTTGGATCTTCGTGTGGAGGCAGGGTCACCACATCTCATCCCAGTGAAATAGGTTCCTGTCTTTTGGGCAGAAGCGTGCCTGTGAAAATATTTTTATAGTGGCCAGAACTGTTCTGCCTTCCCCAGGCGTCTGGGGAGCAAGGGCTTTTTCTCGCTGCGCCGAGTGGAGTGACCTCTCATCTCCGTTCACCCCTCCTGAGAACGTATGTCCTCACTGTTAACGCGGGGTTGCGACACCCTCCTTTCTCACCTCACAGAGCACTGTGGCCCTGCCCGCCCTCCCTGGATCTGCCCCTCCCTCCCACCCCTGCAGGTTCTGGGGCCATGTTGTGAACATCTGCCCACCCTGCCTGAGCCTGGCGGAGGATGGACACCCCAGCCAGTGTAGAGCCTCCCACAGGCATCGCCCCGTGCTGCTGCCTATACTTCTTGTGCTAGAGCCTCTGAAGGGGCTCGGCCCGGCTGCCCACCCAGGCCCTGCTCCAGGTGCAAGGCCAGACCCCGGTTTCTGGAGACCCAGGTGGCAGCAGGCCCGCACACAGAGGACGGCGGGCGGCTGTCACCCTGGGTGTCCCTCCCCGATCTTCTGCACCAAGCACAGGGGTTTCCAAGTGGCGTGCTAGGGAGCCTTTTTTCCTGCGTTTTCATGTCAAGTGTTGTGCTTCCAGAGTCTCCGGAGGTCACACAAAACAGTTTTTGAACAAGCTAAATACACGTGTACAGTGCTGAGCAAGTTTTGGCAAGTCTAATACATTTTATTATTTTTCTTTTTAAAATTGATTGGGGCAGCATTGGTTGGTAGAACTGTACCCCTGAAACCTATATAATTCTATCATATTCTGTCGTACACGTCATCAGTATATTGTGTGTTCACCACCCCAAGTCAAGTCTCCCTCCATCACCATTTGTCCTCTCTCTCCCTCTTCTACCCCCCCACCCCTTTCCCCCTCTGGTCATCACCATGTATTGTCTGTGAGGTGTTTTGTTTGTTTATGGCTTTGTAGATTAATTGCGCTACTTTTTCATTTCTTTTTCCCTTTATTTTTCTTTGTGACACATTTTTTAATTTGGCCAATATTTTTTCAATTTTACTTTGTAAAATATACTTTTTTATAAAAAATATGTGACATTGGTGCTTTCAAATCAGGTAATTTATGAAATCATTCAATCATAGTTATTCATAAATCATTCAGTTGGTGGTGTAATAATTTAAAGAAATATAATTGCAATTTATAAAATAGTTTTGTTATATTTCCCCATACTTTGCCTCTGTACAGATAAAAGAAAATTAAGATTTTCAAACATTTTATATTCAATAATTTTTTAAAAATACACTGTTTTCTATAGCTTTGGTCTTTTTTTAAAAGAATTTATTTATTTATTTTTAGAGAGAAGGGAAGGGAGGGAGAGAGGAAGAGAAACATCAGTGTGTGGTTGCCTCTCACACGCCCCCTACTGGGGACCTGGCCTGCAAATCAGGCATGTGCCCTGACTGGGAATCGAACTGGGGACCCTTGGATTCACAGGCTGGTGCTCAATCCACTGAGGCACACCAGCCAGGGTCAGCTGTGGTCTTTAAAAAGGTCTTGAGTTGATGTTTGAGAGAACAAAAATGAAGGTACCAGGATAACTCTGCTGTAGGTTTAGCAGCACTTTCATACAGAACAATTTGAATTGGCAACCAACTTGTCTTGTCGCATACCTGCACGTGGGGAAAATCACTCGCAACATACAGAAGAATTGCAATATGTGCACTGAGGCAGGCTCACAGAAGTGTTCAAAAGACTCGTGTGAATGGCGCAGAAAACTGCCTCTTTATGAAGCATTATCTGGCGCTCCTGATGCTGAGGCAGGTGCAGGAGACTCAGTCCCTAGGCGTCGCTCTCCGGAAGCTCATTTTTTAAAAAGAAGACTTTGCTATTTATTCTTAGAGAGAAGGGGAAGTGGGGGAAAAGAGAGGGAACGAAACATGGATGTGTGAGAGAAACATTGGTTGCCTCTCACATACGCCTTTGCCCAGACTGGACCTGCAACCCAGACATGTGCCCTGAACAGGAACTGAACCAGTGACCTTTGGTTACAGGACGATGCCCAGCCCCACTGAGCCACACCACTCAGGGCGCCTTTAGGTATTTTTGAGAACTTTGGCATCAGGCTACCGGAGCGCTTGCTAGACCTACCTGCATGAGGGCAGATGTTCACCTTGAAGATACTGGACATATTCCGGCCATTCACAATAGATGGCTTCCAGTGGTCCTGTTCAGGTGCACGCAGCTGAAGTGGTACTCAGTATGCACCTGCCAGGTACAGGTGTCCTGAAGGTGCTAGGACAGGTGTGGAGGTGCTGCACCCCTGAACTAACCAGCACACCCACCTGTCTGTTGTCATGTCCCCCCCATTCCACCAGCTTTAACCTCTGCCCACGGGTGACAGTGGCGTTCTCCAGCCCTGGCACTGCAGGGCCATTGGCAGGAAGCTGACTGACCCTCCCCAGAGAGCGGACTGTCCTCTGCTTCTTCTGGTCGGGCAGCACTTCCTGGCTGCACGAAGCACAGGCAGGACTCTGCAGTAACGGGGCCCAGCATGCAGCGTTGCTGCACCTGGTCATCGGGCAGGAGCTCCCAGAGGCCTCCTGGGCTCCAAGGGTGCAGGCGTGTGCTCTGGGGCAGGGGGAGAGCGGGACTCTTCTCCCTCCAGGCGGACGGTCCTGCTGTGAGGGGCAGCTGGGCACCGGCAGAGGTGGCAGCATGGAGACATGGGCTGCGCGAGACGCCGGCCTTTCTTCATCTTGTGCCAGCATCGGTTTCTGTAACAGAATTTAACCAAATCTTTGACTTAACTTTATTTCGGTTTTAGATGGGCAGCCAGCTGTACACACAGTTTGTTTATGCTGCGCTTGTCTCACTGCCGTGCAAAGCCACCGTTATCCCATGTCACTCTCCAAAATGGCCAGGGTCTCCCTGGCCTTGACCCTTCCTCCCTCACCTGCGTGTTTACTGGTGTATTCCAGTTCCAAATGGCTTTAGCGTTGCGGCATGCTTTTGTA
>PVKM010047156.1:0-11523 GCA_004027735.1 Carollia perspicillata
AGGGGATGGAGCGGTGATCGTCCTCGGGAGTCTTGCTGAACACGGGCGTGTGTCCACGCTGGGGCAGAAGAGGGAGGCAGCCATCAGCAGGGAACCCTGCCCCACACTAGGAGAGGGGGCCAGGGGCTAGTCTGCTGAGTGGGGAACTGGGAGCAACGAAGCCCACACCGGTGTAAATGGACCCCCGTGGGGAGGTGTAGGGGTGAGGAGCCTTCCGTTCCTGTTACTCTTCTGTTCCAAAAGCTGTTACAGTTCTGAAGAGCTTTCTTGGCCTGCAGACTTCACCCCTGTTCCCAAGGTGAAGTCTGCTGATCGCTGGTGCACTTTTCTTCCATGATGAGACACAAGCCATTCCAATGCCTGGCAAAGTACCTGGCCACTGATGGCACTTCGTAAAATATTTGGTAAAAATGAACCTTGGTGGAAGGAAAGCCCCACCACTGCCAAGTTCTAAAAACAGCAGGTACCCGCGTGCCCTAACGTTCTGTACATCACCCCAGCATTGGCAGGAGAGGGTCACAGCTTATCGCAGCTCAAAGAGCTAGAAAGAATCAACTTTATTGGATATTCAAGGTCAGTTTCTCTTTTTGCCCTTGCCAGCGACCTTGGCTGGTGTGAGGACTGGAGCTGTCGCCTGATACAGCGCGGAGGAGATCTTGTTGATGTAGTACAGGCCGACCATGGAGAAGATGAAGCTGAAGGGCAGAGACAGAAAGGTCATGGCATCAGTGGGCACACTGCCAGCCTGGTGCTTCCCAGGGCAGACACCAGCATCAGGGAAAGAATCCAGGCTCAGACTTAGGAAAATGGGGAAGGGCAAAAGAAGGAGAAGATGGGCGGGGTGGGGGGGAGGAGGTATGGGGAAGGATGGGACCATCACCGGAGGACTGAGGGACAAAGGACAGGATGTCTGTTACCCTGCTGTAAGGCACTTACCAGGTGGTGACGCAGACTCGATGGATGAGGCCAGATGCAAAAAGAGCCAACAGGAGGCAAAGGAGAACTGGGGAGGCAAGAGGCGACAAGCAAGGTGGAAGTCAGAATGGAAATACCAGGTCAAGTCTAGGAGAAATCTGGGGCTTTCTGAATCTAGGGGACTCTGCCCAGGGGGATATGGCAGATAACAGCAGAGCCTCGGACGGCCTTGCTGGTGCCCAGGACATGGAGGCAGGAGATGCATGCTCCTCACCAGCTCTGCCCCAGATACCATTGAACTCCCCTGTCCTGCATTTCCTCCAGAGAAAAGGAAAAGTGATGGCAGAGTCTGAAGGGCAAGGCTTGCTC
Source organism: Carollia perspicillata (assembly GCA_004027735.1). Taxonomy (NCBI): domain Eukaryota; kingdom Metazoa; phylum Chordata; class Mammalia; order Chiroptera; family Phyllostomidae; genus Carollia; species Carollia perspicillata. The sequence continues at coordinate 1,285 of PVKM010047156.1, forward strand.
CCATTTGGGGAAGAGGGTCAAGGCCTTTCCAACAGAAGCCAGCCAATGGAGAGCAATTCATCAAACTGGCCAGTGGTGGAGGCCGAGGGCCTCATTCCCTAGATACAGGCGGGAGGACAAAGTGCCTGCATATGTGTGCACAGAAAAGCACCGTAAGCTGTCTGTCTAGATCGAGACTGGAGAGAAGGTGGAGGGCAGGGCAAACCCCACCGGCTGGTTGGGGAGAGCAGGGCAGGCAAAGAAGGTCAGGAACCCTACCCCGCAATGAAGAGTTCTTTCACAAGTGACAACAGTTCACAGGGAAGTGAAGCTTGGTGGACGGAGCTGCAGAGGCCTGCACGGGGCTAGGTGGGGAGAGCAAGACCCAGAGCAGGGTAGCCAGCACTGACACCCTTTGTCCCACCACGGGTAGGCTTCGCACGAGATGGCATCTACTGTCAACTTCTTTTTATCATTTATAAGATATGCTTATTACTTCAACCTTGAAGGTTGTCTTGATTTCTTGGAAACCCATCAATCAAAAACTGATCCTTCTGAGCATCAGTAGCCATTGTCTGATGCTCAGAAGGGTCAATTCTTGATTGGACCCATTTCCCTCTTTTAAAAAACTGAGGGTTATCTCAACTGGCACAATCTTTCCATCTTTAATGTACTTCTCAATGAGGTCACCGAACTGTGAATCTGGGTTTTTCCTTTCATCACCAAGTTCTCCTACAAAAAGGTGTGAGGCCACATTTCTGGACGATGCAGCAGCACTGGCTCCGCTGCCGGCACCAGGACCGAGGAGGGTTACAACCAGCAGCTTCCTGAGGCGGTCAGGGCAGACCCAGCGGGAAGCTAAGGCCCAGGACATGCAGCAGCCCAGGGCCACAGTGGCCACAGCGGTGGAGCACAGAACACTGACGGAGCTGACAGCAGCCTGACCAGTGAGAAGGGGACCGGCCGGGGCAGGTCCTGGCCACTCTGTCTGCACCGGAGGCACCAGGAGGGGTCTCTGCCATCAATTTTTGAGCATGTGGCATCCCTGGTATGATTGCATTATAAACTTAATTCTCCATAAATAACTAAGTCATCAAATCTCAATTACATGTGCAATAACAAGGATCATTCCAAACAAGAAACAATCTAAGAGTTATTCTAATTTGGTCAGGATTCCTGCTGACCTAGAAACTTGGTGTATCAGGCTCTTCACAATCATCTCAGATAGAGTTCACTAATATTGGGTCAATTTCACATCAGAACCCCTCAACGAACTTGAACCTTCCTGCCTGCTGCTTCTGGCGGGAACAAAGAACACCTCCCCATCGATGTATGCAAAACAGTCCAAACTTGTCTGCTCCCTCAAACTTTCCCTGGGAACTGTCCAGAAGGCAACTGAGTTTCTGGCTTTCAGAGGCCTTCTCTTCCAGCTCCAATTCCAGGCGCTAGCTGAAGTCCTGGATCCAAAGTGTCATCCGTCTCCAGTCTTACAAACATATTTCCTTCTCCAAAACAACCTTTACCTTCTAAGCACCTGGAAATTCAGTACCGTGTTGGGGGAGAATAGAGGAGAGCCTTGAAATTCTCCACCCCCAATTTTCACTTACTCTCAGGGAAGATCTTTGCTTGGAATCCTTTGCCGAAGACAAGATTCTCCAGATTATTGAAGGCCTGGGTTGGGGGAATTAAGGAGTAGGGCCGAACTGTGTGGGCACTGGGATCGGCGCAAGCCTGCGGGGCCCTCCACCCTCCCCACCCTCAAAGGCCCCGCCCCTCTCCCCCGCAGGAGGATACAGTGAGAGAGAAGACGAAGAGGCCGGAGCCAAGCAGGCCCCCCTGGATGGTGAGCCACTCGGTGGAGGCCAGCTGGCGGCTGTACATCTGCATCCCAGCGAAGAGCAGCAGGGACAAGAGGGAGGACAACGCCAGCGAGGTGCCCGTGCCCACCGCTGGAGGGGATGAAAGCGGAGACCCGCAGTCAGGCCCGGTCCTCTCTCCAGGAGCCGCAGGCAGACTCGGTGGGTCCCGGAGTTCGAGGGCTCGACCATCCAAGCACTCCCGGGCCTGCAGCCATACTCCCCAAATCCCCACACTACACTGCGACCCCCAGGAATTCCTCAGCCCAGGACGCCCGGCACCCTCCGTCCGGTACCGTGCAAACTGGCCCGCCCCCTGGGACCCAGGACACGTCAGCTCTGAGCGGAGGGGACCAGGAAGGCTGGTCCGCCCCAAACCCCGACGCCCACTCGTCCGTCCGGCGGACCCCCCTGGTCCGTTACCCATCACGCCAAGCCCGTGGGTCCAACAGACGCCTCCGGCCTAGAAAGACGGGAGACGAGCCGGGCGCGTCAGCACCGAGCGCAAACTTGCTTCCCCGACGTCGTCCTCTTTCTACCTCTGGGCGCTGGTACGTGGCGACCTCTTCCGGCGAGGAGGAAATACTGCATCAAAGAGCACCTAGAGCCACCGCCCTAGTCCCGGGTCCTTACACGCACCCTGAGCACCTTCTGCCTCTCAATGCAAGCTGGCTGCACTTAACTCTTCAAGTCACTGGGACTATGGCCCATAGCTTCTTACTCACCTCTGTCTGCTTTGTCATTTATGTCACCTCTAAGGCCTGTTCTTCAAACCCCCTTCCCACTACGGGACATTGCCTGACATGTCCCATAGACTCTCCGCCAAACCAAAATCTAGTCCTGCCATCCTGGGGTCCATCTTTCTCTAAAACTATCCTTCCGCTCCATAGGAGTAAGATTAGGAAAGCGAACATAAGATAGGGTTCTCCCCTCAAACACCATTCCATGTTACACTGCTCCCCTCCACCAACGCCTTCTGAGAACCACGTGGGGGAAATGATTTCCCACCTCCTACCCTGACTGGCGCTGGTTGAGGCTTGTCCCTGGAGCATGCGCAGTGATATTTTACCCCCTCCCCTCCCCACACCCCCACCGGGCTCCTGCATTAAGCCCAGGGTTCTCGGCTGCTGCCCGGATCGGGCACCCGGGGGCGGGCGGGCAAGGTAGGGCCATGGCTGAGGGGGAGGATATGCAGACCTTCACTTCCATCATGGATGCACTGGTCCGCATCAGTGTGAGTTAAGGTGGGGTCGAGGGGAACGGGCGGTGGAGTACAGCGGTCCGGGGCAGGCCGGGACCTCGAACAGGTGGAAATCCGGCAAGATGCTGGGATGCAGACAGGGGGCTGGTGATGGCGGAAAGGACTGGGAGGGTCAGGATGTAGGTATGCGAGGGTAATCCGGGGGTCAGCCCGGAGATGAGTGCAGTGAAGGCGTCCATCTGCTGGGGTGTGAGAAGCCAGGAGCTGCCCGGACGCAGCGGGTGGGCTGGGGTAGCAGCCAACACGGCTGGGGCTGCAGAGCAACGAGGCTATCCTGTGAGGAGGGGGTGTTTGTGAACTTGGCAATTTTCCAAGAAAACTGGGGACAGGTGAAGGTGTTGAAGGATTCGCCCCAGGGTGTAGTTCTCAATTTGGACAGCTCCACGAGACCCCACCCCGGGCTGCCTCCGAGCCTCTAGCAGTTGTCATGGCAACCCATGCCCGGCTCTCCCAGGGGCGGTGCCAACCCTGCTCTCCCCCCTCTTTCTCCCCCCTCCCTCCGTATCCCTCCCTCCTTTGTCAGCTGCGCCCCTGACCGGGATGGCTGCGAAGAGAGGGACCAAGGTGAGGTGAGGGGGTGGGGCATAGTTTGAGGACCCTGGCCACTAAGAAAGGGAGGAGTACTTCCGGTGGGGAGGGGGCGAGTAGACTAGGCGTTTGTTTACCCCTTGCTTGCGGAGGGGTATGTGGCTACCGGGGGTTATGCCTGGGGAGGGAGCGGAGGTCCAGATGGTGGGGGCGAAGGAAAATAGGTTAGTGTATCGGGAAACAGGAGGAGACCGCTGGGGAAGTGAAGGATGGTGGATGGAGGCTAGGGCGGCCTCGGGCCGGAGTCGCGGCAGGAAGACTGCCACGGTGAGCAGGAGGATGGAGAAAGAGCTGCGCCTCCCTTTAGCGAGGAGTCACACGGGGCGGGTACCAGGGAAGGGGGCAGGGGTCCGCACCTGGGTGTCGAATTGACTGTGTCCTTGAGAGAAGAGCCGAGGCAGTAGCAGAGGTGGGGGAGGGGGCAATGGCCAGGTGAGAGGGGCTGCAGATCCTGATGGGCAGACGGAGTGGAGGGGGTGGGGTTTGACTCTGGAAAGCTCAAGCTCCAACCACGAGCTCCAACCATCCCTCCTCCTCCGTAGGCCTTTAGCTCTGCAGGAGGGAAAACGAGGCAAGAGACAGAGCTGGGAAGGTCTGTGAACCAGGCCTAGTCTGGTGCTGGGGAAAAGCCATAGGTAGTTTGCCTTGTCTCTTCCCAAGACCCCCTTGGGTCTCTAAGGGCAGCTAAGAGGCCTGTCAAGATATGCCCAGGTGTGCAAGCTCTGACCCAACCTCCTGGTCCCTCCACAGACAAGCATGAAGAACATGGAGAAAGAACTGCTGTGTCCAGTGTGCCAAGAGATGTACAAGCAGCCACTGGTGCTGCCCTGTACCCACAATGTGTGCCAGGCCTGTGCCCGCGAGGTGCTAGGCCAGCAGGGCTATGTAGGCCATGGTGGGGACCCCAGCTCTGAACCTACCTCTCCTGCCTCCACCCCTTCCACCCGAAGTCCCCGCCTCTCTCGCAGAACGCTCCCCAAGCCAGACCGCTTGGACCGGCTGCTTAAGTCAGGTGGGCCTGGGGCCTGTGGGATGGGGGTGAGGATGCTGGGATGCTTATCAGGAAGATGAAAGGGGTGCATCCCTGGCCAGAGGCATCTGTCTGTCTGTCTGTCAGGGGGTGGAGATACTGCTCATTTAGGCTCTAATAATTCAGTTGAGCTATGTGATGGTAAAAATTAACTTTTTAAAAAGATTTTATTTATCTTTAGAGGGTAAGGGAAGGAGAGAGGGAGAGAAACATTAATGTATGGTTGCCTCTCGTGCATCCCCTGCTGGGAACTGGCCCGCAACCCAGGCATGTGCCCTGACTGGGAATCGAATCCTGGTTGTTTGGTTCTCAGGCCTGTGCTCAATCCACTGAGCCACACCAGCCAGGGTGAAAATTAATTTTTTAATTGAACAGACTTTCCCCACCCCTAGCCAGCTGTAACTTTCAGCTCTCTGCCTCTCCTGCCCACCCACAGGCTTTGGGACATACCCTGGGCGGAAGCGAGGAGCTTTGCACCCCCAGGTGATCACGTTCCCCTGCCCGGCCTGCCAGGGCGATGTGGAGCTGGGGGAGCGAGGCCTGGCAGGCCTGTTCCGGAACCTGACCCTGGAGCGTGTGGTGGAGCGCTACCGCCAGAGCGTGAGTGTGGGTGGCGCCATCCTGTGTCAGCTGTGCAAGCCCCCACCACTAGAGGCCACCAAGGGCTGCACCGAGTGCCGTGCCACCTTCTGCAACGAGTGCTTCAAGCTCTTCCACCCCTGGGGCACCCAGAAGGCCCAGCATGAGCCCACCCTGCCCACCCTCTCCTTTCGCCCCAAGGTGAGCCAGCACTTGCAGGGCTTGAGAAGGTAGCAGCATGGTAGAGCTGGGTGGGTGCAGGTGCCTGGCACTGTGGGCCTCCAAAAGGAGGTGGGCAGGAGTTCGCCATTGCCAAGCTCCTTTTTGTGTGACAACAACAGAAGAACGCGCTATCTCTGGCTGGTGTGGCTCAGTGGATTGAGCGCCGGTCTGGGAGCCAAAAGGTCACTGGTTTGGTTCTTAGACAAATCTTTGAACATCTTTGAGCCTTCATCTCATCTGCTTAATGAGGCTGCTACTGTGCGCCCCTCAATATCCACACCCACAGGGCTGTTCAGAGGATCACATGATAAATACGTATCAAGCACCTACGTGCCTAGTGCTGTTCTAGGCATTGTGATGTGACAGAAAACAAGATGGACGAGGTTAATTGTTAACCACAAGGTTGAGATTAACTGTCATCATTCTTATTGTTATTTCTACACCTTTCCTGAGGTAGATGAAGGGAGGAGCAGTGCTGCTGCCTGGAGGGTGCAGGAAAGGCTCTCTTTGATGCCAGTGTGTACCACCAGGTGGCACTGTGGAGCACCACCAGCTGAGCTCCCTTCTGCCCCCATCTGGTCAGTGGGGGGAGGGCACCAAACTGCTCCCGTGGCAGGTCAGCACCCTTACGCACACCATTGGCTGACTATGCCACTCCTCTTTCTGTTCCCAGGGCCTCATGTGCCCAGACCACAAGGAAGAGGTGACACACTACTGCAAGACATGCCAACGGCTGGTATGCCAACTCTGCCGAGTGAGGCGCACCCACAGTGGGCACAAGATCACACCAGTGCTCAGCGCCTACCAGGCCCTCAAGGTGAGGACCACTCCCCCGGCACACACACTCAGCCCCAGTGCTAACTCACTCACACCTTCTCACACCTCTTAACTGCTGGCTTCTGCCGAGCCGGGTGATTGCCCACCTTTCCCCCCCGCTCAGGACAAGCTGACAAAGAGCCTGACATACATCCTAGGAAGCCAGGACACAGTACAGACCCAGATCTGTGAGCTGGAGGAGACCGTGAGGCATGCTGAGGTGAGGGAGGGCGTCGAGGTGGCCCTTGGCCCTACCTGGGGGTGGAAGCGGCAAGGGGGTGTGGGTAGGCATAGCCCAGTCACCTGGTTGCAAGCTCAGGAAGCCAGTGTGGGGTCCATGAAAGTGTCACGGTTCTGGTTAAACCAAGTTGGCAGGGACATCAGTGCCCCAGGGCAGGCTGCACCTGGAGCTACAGTGGGGCCAGGGTGGCTATTGCCAGGGCAGGGGATGCTTGCAAAGCCCCAGGGACACAGCTCAGATGCCCTGAGGCTCAGTTGCCTGCTGAGGATGGCACTTATTCCTGGAGCTCAGGGAAGGCGACAGCTCTGATACCATCTTCCAGATCGCATGAGTCAGCCAATATGGGGTGCACGGTGAGGACGGCATGGACACTGGGGGGGGGTGCCAGGGCTGCCCCTGTGGACATTAGGGCACTCATGATCACTTTTCTTTGGGGGAGCCCTTAGGGGTTATGGTGTGGGCTCCAGAAAAGTTGGCACAAGTGGTCAGGAGTTGAGCCCATCTAGGTGTACAGGTGCCTTTGGAACGATAAGCCTGACTCCGTTGCAGTGGTGGGTAGGATTTCCCCAGATTCTCTGTGACCCTAGCCATGGTGTAGTACCCTAGGAGGCTGGCGCAGGCCCTGCCTTCAAGAAGATGGTAAGTGTTGCTCTCTGGGCAGGTGAGTGGTCAGCAGGCCAAGGAAGAGGTATCCCAGCTGGTTCGGGGGCTGGGGGCTGTGCTGGAGGAGAAGAGGGCATCGCTGCTTCAGGCCATAGAGGAATGCCAGCAGGAGCGGCTGGCCCGTCTCAGCGCCCAGCTCCAGGAGCACCGGAGCCTGCTGGATGGCTCAGGTCTGGTGGGCTACGCCCAGGAGGTCCTTAAGGAAACAGACCAGCCTTGCTTTGTACAAGCAGCCAAGCAGTTACATAACAGGTACATCGGGGCACAGCTCAGGGCACAGGTTCTCGAGGGGCAGGGGCATCGTGGGTGTAGCTGATGTCCAAGACAATGTCTCAAGTACCGTCCGAAGGAGAGCTGGGCCCTGAGGATTTTCTCTAGGCCAAACCAATATCCAGCTTGCCTGAAGGGATAAGGAAAAGACCCAAAGCTGATGCCAGGGCTCTAGGGGCAGGCAGGTGGAATCAAGGAGAAGGATGGCTGCCCAGACGGCAGGGTCTGACCCTTGCGTACCCCTCTCCCAGGATTGCCCGAGCTACAGAGGCCCTCCAGACATTTCGGCCAGCTGCCAGCTCTTCCTTCCGCCATTGCCAGCTGGACGTGGGACGTGAGATGAAGCTGCTGACAGAGCTTAACTTCCTTCGAGGTGAGGAGATGGCCAGACCCCATGCCCACTTAGAGCCTTCCTCCCTTCCTCCCCAGCAGCGGGCCCGGGGGGCAGTGCCCACCAGGGACCTCCCAGCCTACTGCCCAGCCTGGCCAGCCGCCCCTGCCACCTAGCCCACTGGCCACCCGGTCCCACCGCGCTCAGCGCTGCTTCTCCCTCTCTTTGTTTGTAGGCTGTGGCCACCGCGGACTCTGCTCCGGAGCACCCCAGGCAAGTCAGCGGCCCGGGCCCCCTGCTCCTCCCCGCAGCCCCCTTGCAGCTCAGCCACCCATTCTTTGCTTCCTTCTCTGCCCTGCTTTAACCAGACTCCTGGGCCTCCCCAGGCCCGGGCCTCCCTTCAGCCTTCCTTAGGGGTTTGCCTGGTCCTTGCCCTTCTGACCTTCTGACCTCGTGCCCTTGTCCTCTAGACTTTTCTGCTCTTTTCCTTAACCTTTGTCCCCTGCCATCAAGCTTTTGCTTGCCCTCTGTGGTCCCCCACTTTCTGTCTTGCTGACTCTGTATCTCTCCCTCCTACTCTGTCCCCTCCTTCCTGTTCAGGGCCCTCTTGCCTGGGTTTCAGTGGCCTTTTCCTGCAGCTCCTCTTTATTCATAGAATAAAAAGGGTCATAGAAAGAAGTGTCCCCATCTGGTCCGATGCCCTCATTTGACAGAGGAGGAAACTGAGGCACAGAAAGGGGAAGTGACTCACCTAAGGCCAGTTGGCAGACAGGACTAGCACCCAGGCCTCCCGCCTGCCTAGCATACACCTGCCTCTCTCTTTTTCCCTTGGGCTCTGCCTGCCCATCCCCTGCCCAGTATCCAGATGGGTTTCTTCCCCAGGTCCCTCTCACCCACACTCACCCCCCGGCTCCCGCTGCTTTCCCTTATCCTGCCTACCCTCCATGCCCGGCCAGTGGCCAGGCCCTGAATGACCCTGCTCTCCCTTCCAACAGTACCTGAGGCTCCAGTCATCGACACCCAGCGCACCTTTGCCTACGACCAGATCTTCCTGTGCTGGAGGCTGCCTCCCCACTCGCCGCCTGCCTGGCACTACACCATCGAGTTCCGGCGCACAGACGTGCCTGCCCAGCCGGGCCCCACCCGTTGGCAGCGGCGGGAGGAGGTGAGGGGCACCAGTGCCTTGCTGGAGAACCCTGACACAGGCTCTGTGTACGTGCTGCGTGTCCGTGGCTGCAACAAAGCGGGCTATGGCGAATACAGTGAAGACGTGCACCTGCACACCCCCCCAGCGCCTGGTGAGTGGGCAGACGGGTGGGCACAGGGTGGTGCGGAATGGGGCAGGGCACTCTGGGGCCCAGGCACTCACAGCTGGGGCTGGCTGAGCACTGGAGAGACAGTACGATGCAGTGGATCACACTGACTCTGGAGCCGGACCTCCTCGGGTCAAATCCCAGCACTGCCTCTTGCCAACTGTGTGGCTTCGGGCAAGTTATTCACCTGCTCTGAGCTTCAAGTTCCTCTTCTGGAGAGGTATTTACAATTCTTACCTCGTAGGGTTGTTGTTGGAGTTAACTGAATTGATGATACATGTAAAGTCTTAGCCGAGTTTGCACCTCAAATAAGGGCTCAATAAATGAGAGTAAAGGGACTCCCGAGAAAATAGTGCGGACCCTGGCATGCAGGCGCAACAAAGGAGCATCAGCCCCCAGAGGGCGCAGAGAAGTATGGGTTGGGTGTAAAGACCAGATGTGACCACCGGAGTGTGGGCTGGACGGTGTAGGCAGGCGGCGGTGGGCGGGAGTCACCACAGGGAAGGAAGCAGGGGACTGTACATGGGGCCCGCCGTGAGGCGGGTGAAGGAAGCACTGTGAGTCAGCTGGGCCTGGAAGGCTGGTTTCTGTGGCCACTGTTCATCAGTAAACTCTTCCTGGGGCCCATGTCCTTCTGGAACGCCCCCTTCTTTTTTCCTTACCCCCCTCACTCCCGCTCTCTAGGCCTCGTTCCCAAAGCCTCCTGCTTGTCCCGCGGCAGCTCGTGCCTTGTTCTGAAGTCTCCCGGTGTCTGGCGCTAAAGCCTCGCAGTCCCGGATGCCAGTGTTTGGCCCTGAAGTCCTTCCTTTTGTCTCAACCCTCCCCCACTGCAGTCCTTCACTTCTTCCTGGATGGCCGCTGGGGCAGCAGCCGAGAGAGGCTGGCCATCAGCAAGGACCAGCGAGCCGTGCGGAGCGTTCCAGGGCTGCCCCTGCTCTTGGCTGCTGAGCGGCTGCTCACTGGCTGCCACCTGAGTGTGGACGTGGTCCTGGGTGACGTAGCCGTGACGCAGGGCCGCAGCTACTGGGCCTGCGCCGTCGACCCAGCCTCCTACTTGGTCAAGGTGGGCGTTGGACTGGAGAGCAAGCTT
>PVKM010047157.1:0-11543 GCA_004027735.1 Carollia perspicillata
GTTTGGCAAAATCAGAGATTTATTAGCTCAACTCGAAAGAAAAACCGAATAAGAGACCATGGGAAGGAAAGGGATGTGGGCCTGTTTTAGGACAACTGGAGTCAGGATTATCTTCCTAAAATGTTTCTCTTTTTCTCACTGGGTGCCGGTTCATTCTTCTGCGATGCAACCTCCTTTTCTCCACATTAGAGGGGAACCACGGCCCTCCCCACTTGCTGGAAGTCCATGAAGGTAAGATTCCTCCGAGAACAGCAGGTGATTCCCAGAAGACTTAGAAAACAGGCAGTATCTGAGCAGACGGATAGCATTAGAAGGTGTTGAGATGAAAAACGGAGTCGGCAGAAAGGCAGAAGTGGGAAAACCAGAGGCTCCTTGCAGGCAGGGAGAAAACCACTGCAGCTAGAGCATGGGGTTCACGGAGGAAGACGAAAAGAACCAAAGCCCCAGGAAGGGTTCTGGCTGTGGATGTTTGAGCTCCAGGTTACAGAGCTCAAGGTACTCGGGACCCTTTGAAAGCTTTAAGACATGATCCCCTGAAAGCAGAGTTTGGTGACAAGTCATCTGGTAACATAAAGTGTGTTGGAGATGGTGAAGACCTTTGGGAAGAGGTGAGTAGGGCCTCGTCTCCCTCCTAAATGCCCAGGGCAGTGGAGACCAAGCCACGAAGGGGTGAGGTGAGGAAGAAAGAGGGCCAGGCTTGGGGCTGGATTATGAGCAAAGGAGAATCTAGTTTTACCTGAAATATTTTTGGTTTTACAACGGAAAATGTGTGCATGTAGTACTTGAGTGATTGAAAAGTAATGAAATTATTTGAAAAGAAGGAAAGAAGAAAGAAGCAAGTGAGATAGAGACACATTAAGGTAGAAAAAGGAGGAAGTTAAGGAAGAAAATAAGAAGGAAAACCATGCAGTATATTCAGATATCACAGAGAGTAAAGTAGAAGGACAGTCTTTTATACCAAATGGTTAGTAAAAGGTACTCCCAAATCAGTGAGGGTTCTGCAGAGGCAGATGTATATAAATACATATTTAGAATATATATTTTATAGATATTTAGAATGCATGCATATATGAATGTATATAAAGAGATTTTTTAAAGATTTTATTTAATTATTTTTAGAGAGAGGAGAAGGGAAGAGAAAGAGAGGGAGAGAAACATCAATTGGTTTCCTCTCTTTAGCCCCCAACTGGGGACAAGGCCCACGACCCAGGGTATGTGCCCCAGCTGGAATCGGAGGGGCAACCTTTTGGTTCCCACGCAGGTGCTCAATCCACTGAGCCACATCAGCCAGGGCAAGAGATCTTTATGTCCAGGATTGGCACGTGTAACTGTGGAAGGTGCCAAGTGTGAAATCCATAGGGCAGTTGGAAGCTGGAGACTCAGGCAGGAGTTCAAGGATGGAAAACCACTGGAAGATTTTTGAGCAGGGGAGTGGTGTGACCTCACCCACACCATGTAGAGACGTCACCAGTGGTGGGGGCGGGGCGGGGCGGGGCGGGGTGGGCGGATGCACGTATCCCAAGGACAAGGTTGCCAAGGAGTCTGGAAGGGGACAACGAAGGCCACCTGACTGAACATGGCCAGCTAATGCGGAAAGGAAGAAATCAAAACGGGGGCTCCCGTTTTCGGAAAGTCAGGTCTGCGACGGAAGCTGTTCAACCTTCTGGAAGCAGAGCCGTAGGAAATTCGGCTGGAGTCGCCCTCCGGGCCCTGCAGCACCACGATTCTGCGAGGCGGTGGTCAGAGGGGAAGGCTGAGATCACCCGACGCTAGGGAGAGAGGCCTGCGACCAGCAGACAGGGAGGAAGCGCAGTAACTCGGCCTGATTATCTATTCACGGCCACGGAGAGGGGATTCAAGAAGCTGAAGAAAGAGAAAGAGAACAGTCTGAAGAGAATACTTCTCTGTTCTCCTGAAAAGGCCATGTATGTGATGAGTTCAAGGCAGTCCAAGAGACAGCCCAGAGGCGAGTGGCATGCATTACTTATAAGACTGCACTGAAATGTAAATGGGGGTGAGTTTATTGGTTCCCTTGGTCTTAAATGGAATCATAAAGTATTCATCGGGTCCAGCCAAGGCCTTTCAGATCTGCAGCTCCGCAAGAAATATGTGGCACGCTAAGGTTACATTAATAAAAAATAAATAAATCCGTGTCCAGGAAACTCGTGCTTGTGCACTATAAAACTGCCCGTTCTGTAGATATCAATGTTTAATGTGTGTGCAAAAAGCAGGCGGCTTTGCCGAGCACAGCAACAAAAACGTCCCACAGCCCGCAGTACTTAACATCTCAGCGCCGCGGCCTAAGTGCTCTGCGGGGGAAGACGCCAGCAGGGCGGGGAGACGCGTGCAGGTCCCGTGGCCCAGCCCGGTTCACAGGGCGCTGCGCGGGGAGGAGCGGCCTGCCCGCGCTGTGGGTGCGGGTCAGAGTCAAGCCTTCCCCCGCCTTCACAATCCACACGGGCTCTCCATCCTCAGGAGAGGCGCTCAGAGAAGCTGTCGATTTCAGAACTGAATACATAATGACTGCAAATCCACTCAAAGGACACTCGAAAGATAACTGGCATCAAAAGAAAGTTTGTTTTATGGGAAAAAATCTGATAAGCAACTCAGAAGCAGAAGTTTTTGTTTGTCTGTTTTTTTTATTTTGTTTTTGTTTGCGGGGAGTTTTCTTCTTTGGGGTTTTGTTGTTTTTCTTTTTGTTTTTGGGTTTTTTTGGGTTTTTTGTTGTTTTGCTTCAGGTCACTTAGACAATCCCAGCTGTTTCCTAGACATTTCTAGAAGGAGCACACGACCAATCTGAATCTTCACTTTCTAGGCCACTGCGGGGCAGGCTGCAGGGCAGACAGGATGCCCTTGGTGGCTGTTATGTTTGGCTCTTGGTCCCAAGTCAAGGCAGAAAAACCTCTGCTGATTGGCAGTCAGGAAGCACCTGCCACTTCTCACGCCTGCCTGTCAAACCTTAGCAGCCATACCAGGTGCCTCTTGGTGACTATCCATCCTGAGATGCTACTTGAAAGTGAACGGGAAATGAGGAAGGACGGGTGCAGAGAACAGAGCCGAAAAGCAGAGGGAAGGGAAATACACTTAAACCTTCATCAGGCACCCTGTCTACCGAGGGAACTGCAGCAGGAGTCCCCCCAAACACGAGTGGGGGCTACAGAAAGAGGTGGCCTGCCTCATTTTTTTTTCTCTCTCTCCACTTTCTGGAATTCAGCAGACTCACTTTCCCCTCTGCCCAGCCTTCAGGAGCCATTGACGCTGTCCCTGAAATCAGGGACGACGCTCTTGGAGGGAACTTAGAGGCCTCCATCGCTTGAGAAATGCCGGGGGCCCCCTGGAGCTCTGCTTGTTGTACCAGAAAGGGAGCCTGACTCGGCACCCTCCCGAGGACTCTGCGCTTCTCACACCCAGGGTCCTGGGCCGAGCTGTGCCCCACCCCACCCCCAAATGTGTTCAGGTCCTAACCGCTGGCCCTTGGGAGTGTGACCTTACATGGAAAGTTTCTGTGAATGGAACCAAGTTAAGGTATGGTCATGCTGGGCTGAGACGGGCCTTGATTCAGTGACTGGTGTCGTTACAAGGAGAGAAAGGTGCAGAGACACACAAGAAGGCAGCCATGTAAACACAAAGGAGAGCTGTCATCGCCGCCACCTGCCAAAGAGCACCAAGGACTGTGGAAGCCACCAGAAGCTGGAAGGGACATGGGACAGTCTGCCTCTGGAGCCTCCGGAGAAATTAGGGCCCCACCCAGATCTTGATTTCGGACTTCCAGCCCCCAGAGGGCACGGCTGTCCTCTGAAATGTCTGGGCAATGTCAACTATTACAAAGACACCGCCCCGAGCTTCACGCAGGTGGCATGGGGACTGAGACCAGAGGAGAGAGAGTCTGTGGGGGAGGCCAGCACTGCTGTGCACCTGGGCAGCCACGTCACACTGTGGTCCGCCCGCACAGGGAGGGTGGCCGACTGTCCCTGCAACATCCTCTCCAGCTTACCGTGATCTTTGGGGGTTTTTTAATGCCTTCCCTAAGAAAATGGAGCCCATGGGCGCTCCCCATTGCTGGCCTGGCTGTCCACTCAGGGACCACAGCGGCCAGAGCAGGGCGTGTTAGAGAGCAGTTGGTCTGTAGGTGTTTGTTGCCAACCTGGAGGAATGGAGGCGTGCATGATTCAAAGCACCCCGGGGGAAGAGAGGAGCCCACCTGCATCCCAGAGAGACAGACGGGCATCAAGAACCGTGGGAAGTGCTGTCAAGGAGACTTCTGGACGGGGTCTTCTGGAAACGGTGGGCTGAAGGACACTGTCAGAGCAGCTCTGACATGCCAGAAGGACTTGGGAACCTGGCCTTGGCCAACCCGCCAGCTCTCTCTCACTCCCACGTGCCTTTCGTACCTGTGTGAAGCTTTCCTTGGGAGCCCCCATCCAAGAGTCTCGGCTTCACACACCTCGTCATCTTGGGGGCATCCCACAGTATTGCAATCATGCACTTCCCTCAAGCCTACCTTCAGGGCCTTGGCTCCAGATAAATAAATCCCAGGGAAATGTTCCACTGAACTAGGGTGGCGACGGAGTGGGGTAGGAGAGGAGAGAAAGATGAGGATGGAGATGGAGAGGACACAAACAGGGGACTTATGAAATCAGGGTGGATTTTGCCTGGAATGAGCCTGGTTTTGAGTCATCATGTAATGATCTTCAGAACAGAATGTGGGCAAGTTTATTTCAGGAAGAAGCTGGAGAGTCATGAATTGCTCAGCACCTCCTCGCTCCCACGTTCTCATGATTTGGCTGCTGAGGTCTGCTTCGCCCAGCAGCCTCGCTCTCTCTGGCCTGTGGCAGTGAACCACCTTCCGAGCGGTTAACTCCCACCATTCTAGAAAGTCCACGACTTCATGGAGCTGAGTCTGCTATTGTCTCCCAGTAATGTCCCCAGCTCCTCCTCCTGTCTCTTCAGCAGATGGATGGATGGATGGATGGATGGATGGATGGATGGATGGACGGACGGACAGACGGACGGACGAATGAATGAGGTTCACCATGGCAGCATAAATAACACCTAGACTTAACAATGAGCATAACAGCATAAAGAGCATATGTTTTGCAGTCAGACTGGCCAGCTCGGTATGTTTTAGGGCAGCTCACATCCACATCCTTCTGCCTCTGTCTTTCTCCCAGGAGCTGCCTTTGCCGTAACTATTCATGCGAAGTTTAGGACAAATGCAGAGCGAACAATCACAGGGAGACGGCGTGGGAGATTCCTGCAGCATGTTAGAGTGCAAGGAGATCTTAAATGTCTCCTAGTCCAATGTTGCCATTTTTAAAAACAAAGATACTGATGTCTAAAGAGGGACAGTGACTTGCTCGAGGTTACATTACTGGCTAGAAGCAGGCTAGGTCTGGAACTCAGGCCCCCGATGCACCTGCAAAGCACCTTCTCGCCTCCATAGAAAATCCTCCATTGATCCTGCAGCCTGGACTTGCTAGCCACCACATTAACACTCTCCATTAATGCTGAGAAAGAAGACGCTTCCTAAACATAAACTTGGGGGAAAGCTTCAAACACCCAGTTGCACTACGGCGCTGCAGTAAGGAAAGTGTCCATGCTAGGCCAGATGAAGCCGCTATGATGATCGTTATTATTACCGTCCTCATCTCAAGTCGGAATGCCACCAGCCCCAGAATGCCACTCGCATCCTGTGTCCAGGTCCAAGAAAACAACCTACAGAAACTGAATCACAGTTTCGGCTAAATACATATTTAATTCCGTATGTATTTTTTATATTCTGTTTTGTGCAGGACTGTTTACCAAGTTAATGATCTATTGTCACCGTGTTTCTGTGCTGTTGGGTTTTTTTTTCCCTCAGTCTTGAAGTGCCCCCTAGTGAAATGTTTTTATATTTAAGAAGCTGCGAAATGAGCTGGAAATGAGATTTTCAGAGAGTTGCAGAGAATGTCAGAAAGAAACGGGGGCAATATCGGGGCTGGCGGGAGTTGTTTCAAGGAGATTCGAACACGATTTTTTAAAAATCTATTTCTGAGCCCTTCCCTATATGCTCACTCACACCGAGTGCCTTGCAGACCGGGCCCTGAGACAGAAGGAGTTACCCACAGCGCACACACCAGAGAAATCCGGCAAGCCCACCTGCAGCCAGGCAGAGGGAGCAGCCAGCACAGCCAGGCGCTGCGGCTGCAGACGAGCCAGGGACTCAGCCAGCCACTGGGGCAGGTGCCGTGAAACGTTTGCCAATATGAGGTTTGTGCATGAGCGATTTCAGGGAGCATCCTTCCAGGAGAGGACATCTGAGAGTCATTCTTTGGTTATTTCAAGTCATGCAAATGTGCATTGAAAACAGCATTTGATGGGGCAAACTATGCACGTGCAGGGTATAAGGAAACTCTCTGTACTGAAAACTAAAGCTTATTAATTAAATTTTGTTTAAATCCACAACAATTGATAAAGGGGAAAAAACAAAGGAACGAGAGATCAGAGAGGCAAGTAAACATCAGCTTCTTCCAACTGGCAGTGAGCCACCTGGCCCCTCGTCAGAATCACCGGTACAGCTTTTTTAAAATACCCATTTCCTATTCCGAAGCAGGCATTTGTCTGCTTTCAAAAGGCCCCCAGAGCAACCTAATGTGCAGCCAGAGTTCAAAAACACTGACAGAGATGATGACCTTTGCTAGCTCCAGATCTCGCCTTCTGGGTGGTGATTTGGGTTCCCTGGGGGCCTCTTCCAGGCAGGAAGACCAGGGAGGAGGGGGACTGGCCGTGCAGAAGGGAGGCGCATGCAGGTTTGCTAGACATTCATGGTAAGTCCGTACAGTGGCTCCGGATTGGGGTTGCCCTGCCGCCCCTCCCCACTTCCTGCCCAGCCAAGCAGTTCACAGGAGATTCAGATCTCCGCATCAACTTGAATTACCAGGGTAATTTTACAAAGTGGAATGGGCCACAGTGGAATGTGGCTGTGTGGCCCGCACCCCAGCCAGAGCACTGCTACTGGGAGAGCAGAGGCAGGGACAGCTGAGGGGCTGCAGCAACATTGGAAAGGAATGCTCTGTGAAATGCAGATTCCCGGGGTTCCTGAGCTTCTGAATCCACCTCCAGGGGTGGCGCTCAGGAATCGGTATTTTATAAATATGCTCCCTGGGTTATTCAGACGTGTTTCCAGGCATGGAAGCCACCAACAAATGAGAAAGAGCCCAAGCTTTACATTCCGGGTTCAAGCCCCAGCTCTGCTACTTCCCAGTTGTCTGGCCAGGCATATGTTGTTTGGCCTTTCTGAGGCTCAGTTTACCTCTCAAACTGAAAGAGATATGCCTTCCCTCACAGACTCAGGGTGAGGCCTAAATTCAAGCATGTAGGTGTCTGGCCCAGAGCCCCGTATACAGCAGGGCTCTATCCACAGCAACTGTTATTGCTAAGCTTCAGCCCTAACCAGGCTCCTACTAGCTCAGACTGAGGCTCTAGACCCACTCACTTGGGCAAGACACTTACCTTCTGTGAAGCCCAGTTTGCTCGCCCTAAAATGGGGGTAATCATAACAACAGCAAATGCTGCAGTCATTTTAAAGGTTAAGCGAGCCAATGCATGGAGTGCAGAGCTGCTGGAACTCTCCTGGCACAGAGGAAATGCTCCGCAGATGCTGGCTCTTGTCATCGTGTCCAGCTGCTAGACCTTTGCTCACTTCATCACCTCCCCACTTAAAGCTCGATGCCCATCCCAGCCCCTCTGTCTACCTGAGCCAGCAGCAAGGGGCCATCAGAACGCAGTGCGAGAACCAGAGCGTGTGGAGGGCGGTCACCCTGGGCTCACATCTCAGCACCTGGCCTCCGCAGTATGTGTCCTTGGTTGTTTTCTTAACATCCCTGCACCTCCAATTTCTCGACAGTAAATGGGCCTATAGGGTTCTCCAGAGTGCAGGGCTAACACTTCAATATCCATCTAACATGGTGTCTGAGCCCCATGCTGTGCTTTTATGGGATTCTCCTCTCTTCATCTTTCTGACAGCCACTGGGGAACATTCCCGAGGCGCAGAAAGCACTTCCGGATACAGCTGGCCAGGCCTCCCCCAGGACTCCCAAACAGGTATCTGCGGCTCCCTCTTGTGGTCTTGTAACCTTTTCCAAATCACTATTCTTTCTCCTTTCTGCTGCACTCCAAGCACAGGAAACATCTCCTTCCTGTATCACCTCCAACAGACAAGAGGCTGTGGTGTTTGATAGTCTTGGCTAAAGGCTTGACCGGAAACCTGGGCAAAACATCAAGAAGTCTCAATATGAAAAAGGACAGTTTCAAACAGGAGTGTCCAATGTCTCTGCTCCACCAGCCTTACCCCTTTGGGGGGCTCTACCAAGAAAGAAGAGGGGGTTAGACTGTCCCGAAGGATGGAAGGATGCGGAGGTTGCAGGGATAGGACCCCCGGAGAGCTCTGGGTGGTGCAGCAATAACCCAGGGGACCACGCACCTGGTAGCTGATCCTGAGAGTGTGAACCAAGAAGAAAGAGATGCCTCTACCCAGGAAAAGCAGAGTGAGGGACCTAAAAAGAAGGGCCACTGCCCAGAACTCATCAAGGGCACATGGCCACCTGGAAGCTGCGCCCTTGCTGCCAGCAACGGCCGCCATCCCCAAGGACCTGTGTTTCCAGAAAGAGCAGGAGGGACCCAGCTGCTTGGTCACTGACTGTGCAGCCAGAGCGACACCTGCCCAGGCCCTGGGACTGCCTGGCATCACCCCCTGGCCCTGGGTCAGTACAGACAGGCCTCCCAACAGCCCAGGGAGACATGTTGCCAAAAGTTGACAGGAGGTGACCTCTAGCTGGGACATGGGGGTACAAGAAGCTTCCTAACCTACTTCAGTGGGAACCTAACACCTGTTTTAGTGACTTCTCTAGAGGTTAGGGACACCACTCTTCCGGTCTGAGACTAGCTCTTCTTCCCTCATTAGACAGGGACAAGTGACACTGTTCTCGCAGCTTGGCACTCATGCCCTGTTCCCCCAGCCCACAAGGGCTCAAGCCACAGCCCAAGCGATGCTGGGAGGAGGTGCCAGGTGGTCCCAGGTGGGCACTGCCCCCTGGTGAGAAAGCACCCAATCCATAAGCTACTGTAACAGGACAAAGGATATTACACATTCAGCAAAACCTATAGAAGTGGACAGCACAGTGAACCCTGATGTAAACTATGGACTGTACTAACAATGTACCAATATTGATTTGTCAATTGTAAGAAATGTGCCACGAGAATGATAGTAGAGAAAATGGGGGGGGAGCAAAGTCTATGAGAACTCTCTGTACTTGTTGCAGTTTTTCTATAATTATTTTCCTAAAACTGTTCTAAGACATAAATTCTGAATTTAAAAGAAATTTTAAGGCACTTACCCTGTGAGCTTCCCCTGAAATAAAAAGTATGGCCTTCCCCATCAGAGTGGCAATCAGTAAAAATGTCCATCAGACAAACACAACCACCCCTGCACAGATCAGAGCCCATCTGAGCAAACAAGTTAGTGTGCGCCGCCCTGCAGCCCTCCCGGATCCCAGCTCAGTGGCCCCAGGACCTGGCCGCCAGCCCAGAGCCAAGTCCCCAAGGTAGAACCACCCTCGCTCCTCCCCCCGCCATCAGAGAGCCCGGGCCCCTCCTAAACCATTAAGAACGGAGCTCCTCTCCCCCACAGCTCAGATGCCAGTGTAATTGGACCAGCCCAGTGGAGATTATGTCCCAGCTGTACCCAGAAAGGTGTGTCCTTTCTCCTAGGACGCAGGTGTCCCGAAGCCTATAGCGGGACATTCTGCACACCCCACTGGGCCAGCCACCAGGAAATCGACCAGGGCTGATGAGGCGACATCTGCCCATTTGTCTGCCCGGAGATGGGCAGGATACAGGGATCACTTTGAAAAGAATGGCCAATTTAAAAACAGGTTGCTTTTTCACTGTTGAGAAACATGTAAGATAAAGGGGTATTTATCATCCTTGCTTACCACATTCCACGCTGGTTGCGAAAAGTAAGGAGCCCGATGTTTCCATTTTCCTGAAAGCGGTTAGGCAAGCGTTAGCAAGGCAGCCAGAGGACAGAGCCGTAGGTGAGCCCCACCAGGTGAATGTGCACACAGCGCCCCCAACGGGCGCCCTAACATCTTGACAATGAATGAGGAAGACACAGTAGGTCCTCACTTAATGTTATGGACAGGTTCTGCAACTTTAAGAAACAGTACTGCAATAAAACCAATTTTAAAGAGACAAACTGATGCAAACAAGGGTGAAGCTCCCACCACGTCTCACCAACGTTACAACAAAATGACATTGAACAGAATGTTAGTCAAGGACCTGCTTGTCACTTTAAAAGAAAACATCCCTAATATGAAATTTTCCTTGTGTAGGAAATTTCTGTGTAGGACACCAGAAGGAATATTTCTAGGATGCTGAACCACCTCTTTTAATTTTTGGATTATCCCCTCGCCCACCCCATTCCCTCTGCCCTCCCTACCCCCCTGCCCCGAGATAATCTGGGTACAGGATTCCCCCCTGTCTGCTCAAATGCATATCCTCATAAGGATTCCAGGGAGGAGTTTATGACCACTTCCCCTCCCCACTCATGTCCAGGAGGAGTGCAGCACCTAGCACAAGGCGCGCGTATAGGAGATACTCAAAAAAGATGTGTTGATTGAGCAAAGACTGATGGGCATCATCAGCCCCATTGGCCGACAGGGAGGAAGCAGATCACTCGCTCTGTGTTGGTTGGAAACCGCTCAGGCGCTTCCTGGGTGAAATCTGACCTGGCCCATGTACACGGAGGATATGAAGAGCCTAAAGAAAGAGGCAGGACACTCCAGATTGGTGAGGGGGCATCTGAAATAAGCAAGGGCACTTATGAAGTTTGTCCTGGACGACCACAAAAGGAGCAGGCCTCCATCTCTGCCTGCCTAAATCTTAAAAGGCTTATACAGAGACCTTCCCTGGGCTCAGTCACATATTCAGTCCAGATGGCACCCACACCACATTGCTCTCTCAGGTCTATGTCTTTGAAAGTAGCTCTCACTGGGGGAACAGTGGGCAGGGCAAGCACAGGGGAGGGGGGGAGGTGTCACCAATTGCCCAGGTCCTGCTCTCCAGTCAACCAGGGCTGACGTTTTCTCCGTGACCTGCTTCAGTAGTTCATAACTGATCCAGCCGAGGTGCCAACCCAGGAAAGTGACAGAAGGAGACAGAGACAACCAAGGAGACTGGCTCTGCTTCCTGCGGCCCTGCCACAGCTTGGCTCTGCTGTGGGGGGCAGGTGGCTTCACAGGGCAGTAACCCAGGTCTTGGCTAACGCACGGTGACCAGCCTAGACTAGCAGGCAACCTCTAGCCGTGTGCTTAAGGGGCCTTCAATGCTGTTCCTTGGATGGATGTAGTAAAAAAAAATGTCTCAGTTTGCAAGGAACCCCAAAACTGGAAGAGAGTGTAGGTGACACTTGCACATCGTGAATATATATTTGCCACTGAAATGCACACTTTAAAACAGTTTAAAAATGTCTATGGCCATACTACACTGAATGCAACCAAGCTTGT
>PVKM010047158.1:0-11526 GCA_004027735.1 Carollia perspicillata
TATTTATTTATCTTTAGAGGGGAAGGGAAGGAGAGAGGGAGAGAAATATCAATGTATGGTTGCCTCTCATGCATCCCCTGCTGGGAACTGGCCTGCAACCCAGGCATATGCCCTGACTGGGAATCGAACCATGATCCTCTGGTTCACAGGCCCGTGCTCAATCCACTGAGCTACACCAACCAGGGCACAAAGCCATTATTATATGAAATGTTAAAGGGACTTATCTAAGAAAAAGAAGATGATCAAACATATGAATAGTTTAAAATGACAAGAAATTAATAATTATCAATAAGTGAACCAAAAAAAAAAACCAAAAAGAAAAACTAAGTAAGGAAACAACTAGAACAGGAACAGAGTCATGGAAATGGAGATTACATGGAGGGTTATCAGTAGGGAGGGGGTTTGGGAGAATGGTGGAGAAGGTACAGGAAGAAAGAAGCATAAATGGTAAGTACAAAATAGACAGGAGGATGTTAAGAATAGTATAGAAAATGGAAATACCCAAGAAATTATATGTATGACCCATCGACATGAACTAAGGTGGGGAATGCAGGTGGGAGGCAGTGCAAGGTGGAGAGGAATAAAGGAGGGAAAAATTGGGACAACTCTAATAGCATAATCAATAAGATTATTTAAAAATCAAATAAAAAATAAACAAAATATATTCACTATACCTAGCCCCTGGGGATTAATTTGGACTAAGGAGACAGTGAGTTCATCTCTGCCCCTGAGGATCAAATCACTGTCTTAAAACCCAAGGCATATTACCACGACCCTCTCCACTGCTGCTTCTAACATTTTGTGATGCCCCACTGGCTAATTCTCCTTTACATTCATCCCAGGGTCTCAGTTCCCAGCTACACTGCCCATCACCTCACTTCTGGCTGGTGACTGCCTTACACAGAGTGTGCTCATTTGTTTTTGCTGTTTTGTGGACCTAGGGTGATAGTCACTGGGGTGCCAGGGACCAACAGGAAATCACAGGCTCCTAGACTCATCTGAGTTCCCTGGGGTGTCAGAAGCTAATTGTGGCTCTGCTCAAGTTGTCAGAGTTTTAGCTCTTTGATTTTTTGATCTTTAGCTAAGCACCACTCATCTGCTTCCTAATGGCTGTCAGGTGTAGATATTTCCAGCTTTGGGCAAATAGCTTATCAACTGTATACACGACATAGAACCAACACAAGGCCTTCATTTACTGTTGCAGGTCTTCTTTGGAAGAATTAGAGGAGGTTGGTGCTCATTTATTCACTCAACAAACATTTACTGGCAGTAGGCACTGTGAATGCAGCAATGAACAAACACACAAGTGGACTGAGCCCACATGGAGCTTCAGATCAATTTTAATGAAGTAGAATTCTGCTATGCTGCCTACTAGCTGTGAGGCCTTGGGTAAGTCATACATTTTTCAGGGCCATTTTCTTTTATTCAGAAGCATGGGCCATGTGCCATCCACATTGCTGAGGCTGGTGGTGAGGAGAGGCAGGTCTTTCCCCTCTAGGGAGGAAGATAAAGAGAAAGAGGTTTCATGATCAGGCAGCAAGTGCGACCCAGGAGGCCCAAGCATTTTCTTGGGCAAACAAAGAAAAAGTGGCAGTGTGTTCCACTCCAGAGACAGGGAGGGCTGCACAGAGGCAGAAAGGAAGAGACGGGGGATAGGAACTCTGGGATCCAGTCATGGCATGAGCAAAGGAGGCCCAAGCTCTCTTTTTGTCCTTAAGGTATCTCTTCCCAGAGGCCACTTCCTAGGGACAGCTGGTTGCCCTACAGCTAAGGCTGTATAAACCACAGCAATAAGCTGTTGACTTTGTACCCCTGCTGCTTTCTAGTATTCGTTCTGCATCAAGTGTCTCCAACTTGAAAGAAAAAAAGCAGTAACATGTGATATCAGAGAAAAAATTTGCTAGTCTATACAAATATTTCAGAGCATGTTGTTATGGTTCCTCTACCTACCTAGGGTTCCATTAATATAGATGATGCCAGAGCTGACCAAAACCATACTGACCAGCACTTTGACCCCGCAGAAGGCACTTCAGGGGTTCCCACACAAAGAGTACAGATTTAGAGTCCAGGCTGCAAGGGTTCAAACCTGCCTTAGCCACCTTCTAGCTGGGTGACTATGGGCAATTTACTTACCTTCTCTGTGCCTCAGTTTAACCACCTATGACAAGCATGATGGTAAGGCACCCACTGCAGGCTTTAGTGAGCATTAAATGAAATAATATAGGGGAAGTGCCCAGAACAGTGTCTGGTACCATGCATGCTACATGAATTTTACCATCATTACTATCATTACCATCATTAAGCAGGTTAATAATTCAAAAATGAAAGAAGTATGTCTGCTTTGTTTATAATTATTAATGTATTGCAATTTCTAACTCAGCTTCTGGCATATAGTAGGTGCTCCATTAATCTGTTGAATTAGTGGATGAATGAATGATTATGAGTATGAGTATAGATTCACACAGAATCATAGACATGCTGAAGGGCTTAACAGTTTTGAGTTGAATGGAAGTTACTAAGAATTTACTGCAGCAAGTTAGTCAGGTAACATGTGTTGGGGAATGTGCTTTTGGAGACTGTAGCCCTGCATGAGCAGGCCTTGAAAGAGGACAATAAGTCTAGACTGGAAAGCCAGGAATGCAGGAGGTAGGCATGACCCAATGATAGTGCAGAGGGTTCCCGTGGGAAATCAGGCCTGATAAATACATTGTATCCTTTGAAGCTTGCTTTGCTTTGCTATAGCCCTTTTGATATAAGCCAAATGTTTAAGTTCAAAGCATAAAGAGTGAACTCCTTGCTTCAAAAATAAGCCTTTACAACCATCTGGTGTCAGCATGTCTAGCAGATCCCGACCTGAGACAATTTCTGTGTTTCTTCAATTGTTATCTATAGATAATATTTGTTTCCTATAATTGTAGCCTTTAGACATTGTTTGATAAGCTATGCATGTATGTTACATATTCCTGCATATACTGAGCCCAATAAAAGCTGTTTCAGAGAAGGGCTTGGGGTATTCTCCACTAGAGGGAATTACCACCCACTTTCCTGCTGGAACGACAGATTGTATCCAGGATGACTTGTTCTCATCTGCAGCAGCTGGGAGAGCTTCTTGGGATGAGGCATCCCACAGACATGATCAAGGGTAATTGGGAGTTAATTTAGTGTTCAATGTAAGATCTTTTGGGGACTATCCACTCCCTGAGAAGAGGTTTTGTGCCAGAATTTTTCATGTGAATCCAATTTAGTTCAACATAAATTTAGTGATGCCCAACTATGTGCCAAGCCTGGATCAGGTTCTTGGGAGTCCACTCCATGAGCTCAAGTTGCTCAAAAGTTACTGAATAAATCATCCCAAGGAAGACAGAAGTCATTTTAATCTCCCAACTCCCTTCAATGACTGTATGCCAGTCTGGCATAGTCACACAGCAGTGGGTACAAGGCAGGTAACATCAATTGTGATACTGACATGTGGGTGACTTTAGTGAACCATGGAGCTCATGTTTCATTTCGTTTTTCATTATTTTTTCTTTTTTACTTTTTTTTATTGTTGTTCAAGTCCAGTTGTCTCCATTTTCACCCCACCACATCCCCTGCCACACCCATCCCTGCCTCCCACCCCCAAACCTACCTGCCTTGGTAAGAGGGCAGCCACTATTTTGTTCCCTCTACTGATATCCCAGTAAGGAATTACAGCCAACTGTGGCCAGGTCCTCCAGTGTTTCAACAGGGGCTTGCAAGCAACACACACACAGTCACACAATGTGACCAATGGGTTGCTGGTTTGAGATCTCTGCTCAATAGCCTAAAGCCAGTGTCTTTGCACAGCTCACACCATCATCTCCTTTCTGCAACCCATGCAAATGCACCTTGCTCTTCACATTATGAATTGCCCAAATTAGCAGTGCTCTAGCTTACCTTCCCAGCATTGCATGGCTATTTATTTTGCCTGTAATGACTTCCCTTTACTTGGCAAGAACTTTTATTTTAAAGTCATCCCTGATCTCAATGGGTTAAGAATCTCATTGTATAAAGTATTTCACACATTTTTGTAATGATCTCCTTCAACATCTTTATCTCTTGTTCTCTGGGTTCCCCTGAATGGCAGGGACTTTGTCTCTTTGTTTCTGAATTTTCAGAGCCTAACAGGACAGTCAAAGATTGTGCACTTCATCAGTGTTTGAGGCATAAAATAGTGATGGGTGGATGGCTGGATGGATGAGTGGATGGATGGGCGGATGGATGGATGGATGGATGAATAGATAAATGGGTGGATGGATAAGTAGGTGGATGAGATAAGTAGGTGGATGGGTGGGTAGATGGATGGATGGATAGGCAAATGGAAGGGTGGTGACATGGACATGTGGATGGATGGATGAATGGATGGGTGGGTGGACCAGTGAGTAGATGGATAGATAGATGGGTAGATGGATGAGCAGATCAATGTATTCCTCAGGGAACTCTCTATAGAATATTCATTTGCTTGCTATCACTTTCCTGCTGTTCCATTACATTTTCATGATGACTGATTTTATCTCTTCCCACTGCTTTCTTCTCTCTAAACCCAGTCTCTAGGTAGCTTCTTGGGGACTCCTTTCTGTTACCTCCTATGATGACTGATGTATCTGAGTTCAAAATCCCCATTTACTCAACTCAGTTTCCTCATCTGTGCAATGGGGACAAATGGTGTCTTCCCATAGAGTTTTTAAGACTGAGTAACTTAACATGTAAAAGTATTTATACCATGCCAAGCTGCAGTAAGTACTCAGAGATATTGCTCATTTTTCTATTGAGTGTGATAGTTTCCTTTTAAAAATTTACTTACTTAGAGAGAGGGGAAGGGAGGGAGAGAAACATCAATGTATGGTTGCCCCTCAAGCACCCCCTACTGGGAGCCTGGACCACAACCCAGACATATGTCCTGACTGGGAATCAAACCGGAGACCCTTTGGTTTGCAGGTCAGCACTCAGTCCACTAAGCCACACCAGTCAGGGCAAATGTGATAGTTTTTTCTTAGAATCTTGTCCTTTTTTTACTTGTTGAAAAGTGGAAAAGGTAAGGGCACTGATTCTGAAATCAGACTTTATAGGATTGAATCTGAAGTTTGCCAATTTCTACCTTTGTGATCCTTGCTAAATTTCTTAAATATTCCATGTCTTAATGTTTCTCATCTGAAAAGTGGAACAAAGATACTTGTATCAGAAGATGCTTGTGGGCATGAAATTAAGTGTTTAGAAGAGAATTTGGCACAGAGTAAGTGCTCAATAAATGTTATTTTGTTTCTCATCAGTGCAGAGACTCTGGGGTGGGGGAGATTTTGTATTTCACTAAGATTATTTGGGCCAGCCTCCCTCCCCTTCCTTCTCTCATAAAGATTGATTTCCTATTGTGTTCAGGCACCTTGCTATAAATTGTCATATTATAGTAAATCAGAACCTGTTTCTTCCCTCCTGAACTTCTAGCCTGGCAGAAACCAGATAGATATCCAAAGAGAAGTTCTGTGGGACATCTGTGTCATCCCACAGATGACAGTTAAAGGGAGCACTCAAGAAGGAGTAACAGTCTAGCTTAGAAAATGATGGAAGCCTTCTTGGAAAAAGTGGCATGTGTGCAGTGACATGGAGGAATGGAAGCTAATCAATTGATTAGGGAGAAAAGCATGCCAACAGGAGGGAACAGAATGTTCAAAGACCAAGAGGCAAGTGAGCGAAGATGGTCATTGGAGCAGCTGGACTGGAGGCTAGTTTGAATTCCAGGATGCAGATGTGTCTTTAAGATTTTTGGAATCAGTTGCCATAATTAAAAATTGGAGTTTTTCTTATTCAACCAAGGATTTGAGCCTCTTTTGAAAATCAGAACATGAGGCCATGCTGGGCCCACATTTCCATGTGGGACTGTCCTGTAGCTCAACAAATCCCCACCTGGCCTCCCTCATTTCTGTCATCTGCCTGTCCCTGCTGGGAGAAACAGTTAGGAGGGAGCTTAGTAAGATAAAAGGCAGAGAAGAAGCAGCATCAGATTCTAATCCTTCAAATGGTTTCAAACCTCAGTTTGAGCTGATTTTGTCCTGAGGCAATGGGGAGTCATAGAAGGGCTGTAAGCATTAAAGTGTTTTACTAAGTAAGGTGCTTATTATTTCTTTATGAAACCACAGACTTTCCTGAAGGGAGACAGGGTGGGGGACAAAGAACAGGGAGAGGGTCCTTTATATACCTCATTGAAAGTTTCAAACATGTGTTGACATTGTAACTTCCTCATATATAAAATTGACAGGAGCTAGCAGAAATGCTGAGAGGTAATATCTTCTCACATGATGTACTCTCTTTCACCATTGGGCTAGCAGGGACAGGTTCCATGGGATCTGTATATTCAAGAATATCTGTATATTCTCTGATGCACATTGCCAGCTGTATGCTCTCCAAGGCTACTGTTCTGGTGGACATTCTGTTCCACCATGGAACCTGCATTCTCCCAGCAGATGTGAGGTTGAAGTGACAGCATCTGTGCCAAGGGATGAGGATGGACAGGGAATAGGCCATACCCAGAATACAATGTCTACCTTGTGCAATGTCTAACCCCATGAGGCAATTTACTCCGGCTGGAGAAATTGGTTTTGTGTTTCCATCCCATGCACACAGCTGAATGATGAGTAGGTCATGGAAGCATAATTATCTGGAAATGGTTTTATGTTTGGTAACTTCTAAAAATCCACCTCTGCACTCTGGGGAGGTGGGGACTGAGAGAGAGCAGCTTCCACTCTGCCCAATCTGGGTTCAGCAGGTGGAGAATGGCTTGCTTCCTTGTGACTTTGGAAGAGTCTATTACTTTTCTGGCTTCAGGAAACCTGCCTTAATGTCACAGAGAAAGAGAAGTAATGCCTTCTTGGTGCAGCAGGTGTATTGGATGCAGATCTGACAAGGACTTGCTCTATAACCTTGAGCAAGTTACCTAATGTCTCTGTGCCTCCACTTACTCCTCTGTAAAATGGGGCTAATTGTGAGGACTAGATAAGTAAATGCACATTAAGTATTAGAAGGCTATTTGCTGCATAGAAGACATCACTGTGGTCTCTGCTCCCCTCTCCATCCCATTTCACTCCTGCCTAACCTCTGTCCCAGCTAACAGGAATCACTGTAACTGAAGCTCCCCAAATAAACCACAATCTCTCCAGCCTCTGAGCCTTTCGCTACTCAGTTTCCTCTTCCTATAATATTTCTGCCAACTATGTTTTTCATCCTTCAGGAACCACCTTGTCCAGCCCCCAGTGATGACAGATTGATGCCTCCAATGTTTTGCTGTCCTCTTACCCATGACAAAACAAACTGCATCCCTTTATCATTTCCAAGGGAGGACAAGGAAAGTGTCCATAGGAGAAGCAAGTTTTTTCCTCTTAAGAAAGAAGGGGAAGGGTTGTCAAGGAACATGTATAAAGGACCCATCGACAAAGCCAAAGAGGGATAAGACTGAGGGTGGGAGGTTGGGGTGGGTGGGGTGGAGGAGAGTCATGGGGGTAAAATGGAGAAAACTGTACTTGAACAACAATAAAAAAAGAAATAATGGGAAATATAAATAATTATAACAGTAGTATCAGTAATCGTGATGATGATGATAATGGGTTCTATACCTTTTTCTGCCATGGAGGAAGTGGTCTTAATAAAAATGATAGCTTTTATTTAGTAATCTCTTATATGCTAGAAACCTTGGCAAGTGTCTTATACTTGATAGTCACTACTGCTTCCCTTACTTTAAAGGCAGATACTATTAAATCCTTTCTATAGAGGTGGGAATGTAGGATTAGGTTGAGAGACTTACCCAAGGAAACATAGCTAGAAAGTCACAAAGGTTAGATTTGAACTCAGGTCAGTAAAGCTGCAAAGTGTTAACTGCTGTACTCTTTAAGAAGGCAGAAGGCCCAGGAGCCATTGCTTCTGATGACACCTAAGTCAGCTGAAGAACAATACATGTATCTGCTGGTCTATTCTGATAGTCATAATGTTGTTGGTGCTCCCTACTCCAGTCTATGTGCACCTTTCTCGCTGCCCCTGGGAACCAAGGACTTTTCCTGCCTGTCCAGGGCTTCTTGGAATGAATAGGGCATTCCTTTGTTGGACAAGGAAGGGATGGTCTCCTTTCTTTGCAGAGGGAACTACAAGAGCAAAGTCAAAGAAGTGAGCAGTATGCTGTGTGTCAACAAATGTAAAATGACAGACCGGCTGGTGTGTGGGTCATGGGAAATGAGGCATGAGAATTCAAGAATCCAATTTGGTAACCTCAGTGAAATTGCTTTGTAAAATCCCAAGGTCATTAGAGGAACTGAAGGAGATAATGCATGGGAACAGTTTTGCAAATCAGAAAAGTGTTTAGGCAAATGTTAATTATCATGAGGCATTTCAGAGGTAGCCTGATTGGTATCAGAAATGAGATAGCAGAAAATTACAATATCTGCTAATTTTCCTGAACGTGTATTCTAAAAAACATTCATAAATTTAAAAAAAGTTCTAATTTCATTGCTCTTATCTCCTTTTTTCATATGAATAGATTATTATAGATTTCAGATACTTATACATATTCAATTTCTTGGTCATTATCAATTATACCATCAGGCTTTGAGATTTGCAGTAATTTTTTGTGGCCCACCTGTAAGACCATATCCAGCTGATTCCCTATGTAAGTACCTTTCAGATGCACCCTGTCTTTTCTCTTCCCTTGGTCACCCTGACACCAGAAGCTCTGGGAGAACAGCTCTGTGTCTGTTGTGTTTTGGGCCACATTCTAAATTGCTAGCACAGTCTCTGAAAAATAGTAGGCACTTGATAAATGTTCATTTGGTGCAGCATCCAAGTCTAGAAGTCAGCATTACATAACACTGGAGGCTCTCCAGGGCTCTTAGTTCTGCCTTGGTCCTGCCTCTCTGCTCCTGAAACTATTTGCTCAAGAACTCAATCCATTCTTCTTAATTTAATAAAATGCTACTGATAAACTCATTGAACTTTTATTTAATACTAATGCTACTAATAAAGGATCCAAACCTATAGCTTAGCCAAAATGATAAGGTAGGAAACTAAAATAAGAAGTGTAACTATTTAAAAAGGTACAATAATGATTATTATTTGCAGATGATGTAATAGCATGCTTAAAAAACTCTAGAGAATTATTTGAATTGTTATTGAAGCCAGCAAGGGTCCTCAGGAGAACTCAAATCCAAATATAACAGCGATGGCTGGCTAGACAATGGGATGGGAAGATTCCATTTAGAACACTCTAAGTGCCAACACCCTCCAAGGGCTACACACTGAGCATAGGCAGAGAATGGCCTCCTTTCCAACATTGGGCTGCATTGTGTTCCCCAGGTCTCTAAGAACCTCTGCTTGTGCCCAGGGTTCCTCATATTCTCCCACAAAATTGTTCTGTCAGCTTTCTCTTATCAGTGTAAAACACCAGGCGCAAACCCAGGGTGCCTGATGGAATTAGATGCCATCCTCATGGGCAAATCATACCCATCCTCCTCTCAGGGGACATTCTCTACCTGGTTTGTGAAGCTACACCTCTACCCATGACATGGAAAACATTTGAAATTCTATTCCCTGAAGGTGAATGTGGCCACCTAAACTCCCCATCTCCATTTCACAGCAAGAGATCCTGGCTTCAATAAAAACACCCACCTGGGTGGTCTTAGAACCAAAGTGTCCTAAGCAAAAGTATTACTGAGTAGAAGAAAAGCACAGGCTCCAGGTCTTGATGTCTGGGTCAGAAGGCTGGCTTTACCATATAACTAACTGCATGACCTTGAGCCACTTCACAACTTACTAGTCCCTCAGTTTCTTCATCTGTAGAATGTGGTAATAGCAGGACTTGCCTCATGGAGATAGAAGGATTAAATTAGTTATTTTATAGAAAGTGCTTGAAATGGTGCCAAACAGGCAGCAGGTACTCAACCTGTTGGTTATAATTACAGTAAATGACTATGTGTTTAGTTTCTAACAGCAATTGTGCTATCCAACTTTCAGTCATGGATATTGCTAGGTGTGGGATGTGGTAGTGGAGGTGTGAATGACATATTTGGTCACTGGTTTGAAGTTTCCAGATCATCCTGACCTTTTCTTTAGGACAGCAAATTTTTACACTATAGGGTGAAGTATTGGTCCATATAAATGTACATTTTAAAAGGTAAAAAGTGGCCAAATATTGACAGTTTCACATAGTACAACCTAATAGTTTTCAATTTACTTGTTTTTTCCTCTCTGGACAACACATATCTCAAAAGCATGGACAAAGTTTACTCATCTCTCTTGTTCCCCATCCTTGGCAAAGTTTCCAATAACAGGAGATGCTCAATGCATGTATATGATGAAGAACAGACTTGTGGTCTGAACACATATTGCATATTGGGTCCAATAAAGGAAGAAGGTGATTTCCAGGCAGTAGGGCAAAAAGTCTGCCCTGATATCCTCACCGCATTCCCAGTACTGCCTCCCAATCCAAGACTGAGCACGATGCCTTTCTCTTTGTCCCATGGTCAGGGGCTTCCTTCTAGACCACCATATCAATCTGCACATTAAGTAGCTTGTCTCTTTATTTCTCCAACTAGACCATGTCCTCCCTAAGGGCAGAAACCTAGATCTATTCGTCGTGGTGGCACTAGTAGCTAGCACATAATCTGCAAATGAACATATAATTCAAGGTTCTAGTGGGATTCAGAGGGGTGGAAATGTGTGTGTGTGTGTGTGTGTGTGTGTGTGTGTGTGTGTGAGTGTGTGGTGAACATAGTCAAATCTGAGAAAACCATTAACACAGTAAATTCAAAATCCTATGAGGCAAGGCAGGGGACATAAGTGACAGAAGCAGGGCAGGTATAAGGATCTTGTTGGGGGTCACAAAATGGAGAGGTGGGAACTATGGTAAACAGGATAGCACACAGCCAGGGAGAACTTAGTTTTACCAGACTTTACAATTTCTCAGTAGTCTGAATCTTTATGAGCCTGCCTCTGAATGTTAATAGGAGAGATGCCATTTTAAAAAAAAATCTTAAGCAGACTTTTTTCACATTTTGAAAGGTGAGTTTCCAGGTGTCTATTGGCTAGCTCTGACCCCAGTCCAGGCTTCTTCAAGAAGTTAAATGAGGGTGATTGAGAAGGATGTTAAGTGGCATGCTTTTTACCAGCATTTGGAGGGAACATTTAGTGATGACCATGATTAAGAAAATAAAATTTCTCTTATTTCCCAGAGCCACCCTCTTCTGGACAGAATGTCTATCTGAGATTCAGGATGCAACTGGCCTTTACTTCACTCTCCCAAGAGCTCTCTCTTCCCATTTTCAAGATATCTTTTTCACCCTTTACTACCAGAGCCCAGAGGTCCACATTCCTGCCACCTCCTTACCCATCTTGCTGCTTCTCTCTCACCATCCATTCTTTCCACGGTAGCCAGAGAGACCTTCAGAAAACTCAAATTAGATCATGCTATCTGCTTAAAAGTCTCCTGTGTCTTTTGCAACACTTAGAGTGCTGTTGCTCCCCAGGTTTGGGATA
>PVKM010047159.1:0-11521 GCA_004027735.1 Carollia perspicillata
TCACTTGCCGAACATTCAGGGTCTGTGTGGATCAGCGGCTGTGTCTCCAGTGGGCCCTGGAGAGAGAAGTAAAGACAC
Organism: Carollia perspicillata; assembly: GCA_004027735.1. NCBI lineage: Eukaryota > Metazoa > Chordata > Mammalia > Chiroptera > Phyllostomidae > Carollia > Carollia perspicillata. The sequence continues at coordinate 79 of PVKM010047159.1, forward strand.
ATCCTTGTATTTTGCCACAATTAAGCAGAGGTCATAGTCATTTATAAGAATCACAATATTTTCTTGATAAAAACATGCAGTTCAGGGTGAGAAAGAAATGTTCTTAATACTGAGGGCTGAAGAAAAGAATCCTGCCTGCGTGGCTCTTCATTAATAGCATTCTTCTCGTTGCGGCGTGTACTTGAGTTTATTTGTTCCTCACGGCATTCTCTGAGGTAGGCACTGTTTTGTCCTCGTTTCCTTTCTGTAGATGGGGAAGCAAAGGCACAAGGAGATCAGATAACTTGCATGAGATGATGCAGTTAATAAATGGTAGGGAATGGGAAACCTGGGTGGTCTAGTTCCAAAGTCTACACTTTCGGCTACTATATTAAATGGGACTCTTAGTTCTTGGGCTACTTGTTAAGTAAATTTAATTTAATTTAAAAACAAGGTACCGCAGTGCAATTGGAGTAAATTTGATTCTGAATTTTCAGACAATTAATTCTATTAAGGCCCAAATTGCTGTCCAGGTATGTGTCTTTCTGATGGTTTGGTCTGATGCAGCAATAATAGGAACGGTATCTCGGGCAACGGATTTCGGCTGCTCCCTGCAGAGCTCTAGGGCTGTACAGAGTTTTTCCTGGGGTCTGAGGGCTGGTAGTGGTGGGTGTGAAAGGGGATCTAAGCCTCCACTCCCATTTCAACCAAAGTAGCCCTGTTTTATCTGTTTAAAAATTGGGGGGTATCCAGGGACGCTCTAAGTGTATATACCCCAGTTTTTCTCCAGCCCCAGCTTATTGAAATGCAAGTTATTGGGTCACCAAGGGTCTAAGCCTTTACATGTATGCCTAAAAAAACCCATCTGTCTTCAAAAATGATATAGGCGATGGAGTAGCCAAAGAACCTTTTTGCATGACCCATGGACGTGAACAATTGTGTGGGGATTGTCTGAGGGAATGGGGGATGATGGGTGGAGGGGGCAAAGGGGGAAAACTGGGACAACTGTAATAGCATAATCAATAAAATATAATTTAAAATGATGTCATTCTAAAGCAAACATAAAAAGAAAAAAATGATATAATTCTATTAACAGTATCACAGGAAGCAGGACTGTGGTGCCTATTATTTAAAACGTAGAGTGAGAGGCTTATTTTTCCTTGGGATGTGTTATTTTATTGTCCTGTAGTAGATTTCCCTCCTCATTTTGATTTGCTTTAGGCGAATGACATCTAAAGTGACCCTACTTTGAGATCACCCACAAGCGGGGGATGGCCCAGGTATGTCCGGGAGAATGCTGATTGCAGAGAAGGCCCACCTGGCATTAACATTCCATGTGGAAAATCTATTGATACTTAATAGTAATTCAGATAGGGAATAATTGAGAGTTGATTTTACAAACAGAACGTATTGCTTGAGTTGACCTGTAAGTTTGTTCAGCTCTAACTAATCTCCAAGGCATACCTCCTCAATACCTGTATCTCTAAGCGTGAATTAACAGAGTGCTGATAGAGCACGAGAGGGGAGGGCCTTAGCCCTGGTCTCTGGCGCTGCCAACAAGGCCCTGGACACCTGCAGACAACTTCGATGAAGTAAGACTTGAACTCCTGCTGAGACAAGTGTAACACTTCAAACGCTGTATAATTTAAATGTCCACTTTTTCATTTAAAGTTACCTTTTTAAATGAGGTCCTGAAAGACAATCTTCCAGAAGGTTATAGAAGACAAAATCCTGATTTGAAACAAGGTTGTTTTGAGTGAATATTCAAACAGAGCACCTTCCAGTGAGGCTTCATAAACGCATTTGTGTTGGTTTTTGGCAACATCGACTTTCATTCAGAAGGCAATGACTTTGAAGAAGCTGAACCAGTAGTCATATGGGAAAGCACGCTGGTTCTTTCTGTAGCGAGTTTGGCTGTGTGATGATTCATTTTTATGACTTAGCTAAGGAAGCAGAATCTTTAGTTCTTCTGAGCAACACTGCCTCCTTGTGTAATGAGAATTACCTTCTAGTCCATTAGTCTATTATTTTTTTAAAAAGTATTTTACTCGAATTTAGTGGCTTAAACAACCCAAACAAGGTAGGGAACCTCAATGAAGAAAGTTTCTCTGTGCCCATGTTTGATTAGGTCCATCGATAAGACCAACAGTCTTTTTCTCAGGGACTGTTTGTATCTATGTTTTTTGCCCTTACTCCTAATCCCTCTCATTATGCCTTGAAAGTGGAAGAAAGTAATGAAGTGGATGAAATACAAAGTGATTTTTTGGTTGCTCATTACGTCACCTGTGGGGTTTTTCTGGGAAAGAAAATAGAAACCTTTGGATACATGAAAAAAATCCACTAATCAAAAGATTGAAATTATATAGGTGTTTTAACTTTATCAAAAGCAGTTGATGCAAAGTAGTAAAGCCTAGTGAATATGTTACATATTTCCTCATCTTTTTTCTACTTATTTTTGGTTCAGGCAGTTGGTTCTGTTTGGTGTCATGCAATTCATTCAACAAATATCCACGTGCATCTGTTAGCTACCAGGCACTCTTTTAGGTGCTGGAGATACCACAGGGAACAAAGCAGAGAAACATCTCTGCCCTCAGGGAGCTTATATCCTAGTCAGGGGACAAATCACAAAGATACTAAAGTGAAATACGTATTATTTTAGATGGTGGTCTGTGTGCTACGTAGAAAAAATTAAAGAGAAAGAGGGTAGGCAATGTCCAGAGTGGGGAGTAAGGTTACAATGTTAGGGCAGCAGGGCAGGCCTTACAGCGGAGACGGCACCCGAGTGAAGGTGTGGAAGGGCGGGGAGAGCAAACCGAGGTGGTGTTGGCAGGAGAACCTTCCATGCAGGGGCAGCACGTGCAAAGCTCTCGAGCAGGGAGTGTGCACCTGGCTTATTTGAATGACAGCAACATTTTAGGCCATTGTGGGATTTTTGAACCAAGGAGTGAGACATTCTGACCTCTTTTTAAGGAAAACAGAATGAAAACAGGTAAGAGTGAAAACAGAGTGGATGGCTAGAAGAGTAGATTTTGATTTGATAATCGTCCACCCTCTGTTTTGGAAGCTGCCTGCTCTCATGAACTGAGAATCTGTAGTAACGTGCAGGGGTAGTTATGGTCAAGGTTGGTCATTAATAGTAAGTTACCCTACAGTCAAAAAATTAAACACTAAGCAGAGAATAATCTTTAGAATATTTAACTGTGATTATCAAGGAGATTTTTGTGAAAACAACTGAATGATTAGATATGGGAAATAGATATACAAATATGGTTCTAATTAATATTCCAGTTGGTAGAAACATACCCCATTTTATAAAATTGCGATTTATGCAGAAAGAAATTTAGGACGTTTAGGAGTGTTCATCCTCTAAGAGAGCAGCTCTTCCTGACTGTGTTAATCTAGTCCAAAAATTTCAACTAGAAAGATCATTTAACAAGAAACAGAATAAAGCCTGCTTTCTGATCTGTGATGTATAAAAACACAGCCTTTGCATCAGCTCCACCCTCCAGCCAAGTCTTTATTTACATTGTAACTGTTTGTGCTTTTCTAGAATTAGTCCGAATGCAGTGTATTATTGCCATTGTATTCAATTCATTTTAATTTTGTAATCAATGCTTGGAAAACTTAAACATTATTGCCCCAAAAGCCAGTTCCTGAGAGTGGCCTGTAGTCTCTGTACACACTGCTAGTAAAGGGCTTAGCACATTTGTAGATCTTCAGGTTCCTTTATATCATCCAAGTTCCTTTGAGTGTTAAAGTCTATGATGGTGTTGATGTTCAGCTAACACTGATGCGGGGACTTTCATCATGCCCTCGGAAGAGGCTATTAGTCACTCAAGGTAAGAAAAGCCACAATGTTATCATGGCTTAATACTCACAAAAATCTTACATTATTTGTTCATTCAATGTACAGGGGTGGGCCAAAGTAGGTTTACAGTGTTGAGTACATGGAACCCAGGGTTTATTCTTGTATTATTTATTTATTTATGTATTTATTATATCATTTATTATTATTATTGACCTACTTTTGCCCACCCTATATTTTATTGAATACTTACTATGTACAAGCTGCTGTGAGAGGATACAATTACTCAAGAATGAAAAGAAATAGCCTAGTAAATCCATGGATTATCTGCAATTTAGACTGTTCTGGTATAACAACTTGACCCCTGTCCTTAGGCATTATTATTCATAAACTAAAAATGAATTCTAGTCCCATAAAATGTTACAAATACAGAACATTATCCTTTCTATATTGAACCTGGGTTTGAAAAGCACTATCTTCTCTCCTCTACAGGCTTAGACTAGACAAAGATCTGCTACCCCTCACCCTTCCACTTCTCGTCCAGGCCCAAAGCTCTTAAACGTGTGTTTCCTCTTGTGTGATCAGAGTTGCTGATTCCCTCTGATTAGCCAAGCTTGCTTGCTTTACACAAACTCAGTATACAAGCCTTTGAGAAATTCTTTTTCTGTCAATTCCAGGAGGAATTACGACCTGTGTCCCTTAATTATGTTTCCTTGGAAACCAGAAAAAAATTCAAGCTTCCCACTTAAGCTGGGTTTGGGCTCCGTTTTAGCTAAAGTACGGGATTTTCCTAGGTGTTCAAGGCCTTTCTCCCTTGCAGGCTATCAGGGCCCCTGTGATTTTCCCGGATTCTCTGTGGTCACCTCAGGATCACTTGATAGGCCCCCTTCCTTCCCAGAGCAATCTGAACCTCTCCCAGCCACCTTTCCTCCTTCAATCATTTGTCTAGATTTTTATAGGATAGACTTCTGAGCAAACAAATCCTTGTGAGTCTTCTCAAGCCACAGCAAATCACAGCATTCCACCTTCTGGGTAGCTGCTCCATAGATTTATAATCATAGCATATTTTTAAAACTAGAAAGAACCTTCGAGCTTTCCTGTTTTTGTTTTTAATTCTCATGACCTTTGCTTAAATGAAAGCTTATTTGGAAATCCAGTGTATAAAACAACAAGGGCAGACCTGTGCTAGATGGAGGGGCGGTGGGTCCCCATCTTCTAACTTACCCTCCACGTCCCCATGGCAGCCCAGAGAGGCCACAGAAACACTTTCCCAGGCAGACTTCTGAAAACTGCCTGATTTGCTACATGAGGATTGCCCAAGAGCTACATTTTGTACTTCCTCCTGCCTCTTGGAGGTCTGATCTCCGTCCTCATGAACTTGAAACTATTTACCTGCCCCCGCTCCCCATGTACTTGGAGGGTGAGGTGCGAGCCCTTGACAGTCATGGGCTTAACAACTCCTGCCATAGTGAGTGTCATGGGGCTAGTCTGCGAGAGAAGGGTCCCTTATTCTATTCCAAGAGCCTACACACAAGTGCTAAGTTTCCTCTTATTATAACATGACACTCTTAAAAATAATTGTCAAAAATAGAGACTTGTGAAAATGTTCTTCTTTCCAGTGACTGTGGTGAGAAAGCACTTCCCTGTGAGTTTGCAAGGACACAAAACATTTCCCACAAAACTGGTCATTCAGTTTTTGACCCGCAAAATCCAGCTTCATGTCAATTGTCTCTGTCCTCAGGGGAACCTGAGCCCATTTTCATTACTTTAATGGAAGTGCGGGGAGGACTGGAATGAAACTGGTGGTGATTATTTCTGGAAAGGTGCGTGTTGGGGAAGAACAGATTGTTTTTATTTATATGTGTGGCCCACGTGATAACTTAGGACAGAGAGAAGATAACCAGGAAGGCTTGATGTAAGAAATTCATTTTAATTTAGACTCTGATTTAAAAACAAAAGTCCGTGTTTAATGGCAAATGAAGAGGAGGGGAACAACTGGGGAGCTCCTCTGGTTTTTGTTGCTGGTAGTCAGATTTTGCCGTCTTGTTAGACCACACCCTTCTGGGGAGTAAACAGGGATCAGAGGGAAGCGCCTGGCCTTTCAAGTCCTTCTTCATTCTTTCTTTTTGTAATCATTAATTTATATGTTCTTTTCTTTCTTTATTTCTTCTTGACAATTTTTTTAGGCTCTTAAAATGTGCTTGCTGTTGTTAGCTGCTGGGAACAAAACACTGAACCTCACAGCGCGATGCTTCTGGCCTGGGGAAGAGTCCGGCTCCATCTTTGCCATCGTACTCCCTGAGGGACCGGGGCAAGTCACTTAATTTCACTGAGCTTCAGCGTCATCTTTTGTGAAATGGCAGGGGTAGTAACTCCACTGAGTACCAACAATGGAAAGAGAATTAAATGTGGCAACATGCAAATTACCTCCACAGAGTGCTTGGCACATATTAGGAACTCAAAAAATAGGAGTCTGTTATACGGATTCCCATCTTTATAGTCACACTATAACCTGATGTTTAGGTTTACTTTCTCACAGTCTCTGAGGAATTCTCTAAGGGTTTTTTTTTTTTTGGCAACCAGCTCTAAGTTTTATTCTGCCCCAGAGAGCCTCCTGAACATTCCCCTTCGGCAACCTTTAGACCAAGAAGTGCTTCATTCCAGAGATCTTGAATTCTCAAAAACCGTTACAGACTCCAGCTTCTGTCCTTCAACCTCTTTCCAAGTTCACTCTCCCACAAAATGAGCTTTTCAGACCCTTTGGTATCTCTGGTCTTTGGATCTCATCTTAGTCCCACACAGTCAGCCACACACACCCCCGCTCCACCCCATCCCTTTTCTCCCTGTCAGTTTCCTTTCCTTTCCTGTTCTTCCTGCACTCCACGGCCAAATTATTCACTGCCACAATCCCACCAGGACATTGCTCTTTTGTCCGCTTTGTTGGCCATGGCAATCAGTATTTCCCAATGCGCCAGTGACTTGTTCTGTGTTCTCATGCCTTTGGTTTACCTGCTGCTGCTGGAGAAAACCACCCAGCCAGGCTCATCTCCTTCAGCTTGTATTTCTGATCTTACCGTTCCCTCAGTACTGCCGGGGAATCTCTCACAAATCTCTAGTTGGTTTGATCTTCCTTTCCTCCTGTATAGCAACTGCTCTAACACAAAACCATGAACTTCAGGGACAGTCCCAAAGCGCTCCTGTCGGTGCTGTCCTCTTCCTACTCTTTTCCAAGATCGGTCCTCTCCCCTCTCCACTGCTCTCAGACCTTCCTGAAACTGTGGCTGTTCTCCTGTCTGTCCTTCATTGCCTCGTCCTTATTAACCTCAAACATGCTCCAGACAGCCGGTCTTAGGGAACTTCCTCCTGCCCTCCTCTTTCCTCTGGGCACCACTCTGTCTCTGCCTTCAACTTCTCTGCCAACGTTTTCCATCGTATGTTTTATCCCCTTCTTTCTTATTATACTTCTTTCTCATTTATTGTTTCAACTGTTGCGAAAATTGGGTCTTCACTCCCACCACTATACTGAAACTCGCTTGGAGTCACCAAGTACCTCCTAGCTAGCAAAGCCGAGGGACTAAGTTCTCATTCTCCTGGGCTTACCTTTCGTTTTTGACCCTATTGACTTCCTCCTTCTTGAATTTTTCTCTCCCTTTGGTTAATATAATAATAATTTCCCTTAATTTTCTCCCAAAAATTTGAGGTTCCTGCCTCAGTTTCCAGCAGTGGTTCCTCTCCGCCCAGTCTTTAAATACTGGTGATGGTCCCCAAGTCTCCGTGAGCAGACTTTTCTCTTCATTTTCTTTATTTTCCTTCTGGACAGTCTCACCCACACCTGTGATTTCAACTCTGACACAGACCGATGGTTTTGAAATCTGTAACTCCATTTCCCAGTTCCTCTCCTAGACTCTTCTCCTTCTGGTGACAGCTACCTGGGCAGGTTGCAGACGCTTCAAATTCAGTGAGGCTTACCTGCTGCTCCATAACCTGACCACTGCATCCCTACCACTTCCCAGCTTTACTGTTAGATGCTTTCAGTAATTTCCATGGTGAAAGAAACTAGGACCTTTGTGGAACCCTCTTTCTTTCTTCTGCTTCTCTATTACAAGTAACTAGTGATTAGCAAAAATCACTAGTTGATATAAGCGATTTCCTGTCCCAGGCCTTTTCAAAATTTAAATGGCACCCAAAGAATTTAATAATTTATGTCAAGGTGAGAATGGCCTTAATCACCAGGCTCACCCTGAATTAAAAGAGAAGAAGTAAAGAAATGGCCCCAAGCAGTGAGAAACCTGGCACCTGGTCGGAATTTGCCTTATGTCTCTTCATACACAGCAGGAAAGAAAATTTCCAGTGTCAGTGAAATAGTTTTTAATATCCTTAGAATAGAGTTTTGGAAGGAATGTCCAAACCTCTATACACAAGGCATCTGATTGCCGAATTATTTTGTTTTGTTTTAAATTGAAAAACAAAACAAAACAGAACACAACGACAGGACCTGGGCTTGTCCGTCAGCAGGGGGAGCACTGCTACTTTGCTCTGGGAAGATTCTCACCAAGGCAACAACTATCTTTAATATAGACCACATCCTAGCAACAAGCAGGAAAAAAACAAAGATACAATCGATAAATTTGCTCCCTCGTGGTTGCAATTTTTAAAAATAGCTTTTTTCGCCTTTGTAATTCAATAGTGTTTGCTTAGGAAGGAGTCATCTGCTGCCTTTTCATCTTCTCTGTGCTTCCTTTCAGTCATATTCCAGTTAGAGAGACAGGTGTTTATTTAATCTAAAAGAGGGGATTTAAAATGGGTCACAGAGGCTAGTGTTACAGCACCTGGTCAGTACTTGGGCTGCGTGTGTGACACAGAAACAAAGACACTGATTTGCTCATTTAATTTAAACCGGGCAATACAGTGAAAGAAATCAGTCAAACTGGATTTCTGTCTAAAATGACCTTTTGTTTCAGTGAATTAATTCAGTGAGATCAAAATGGGGACACGGTGTCCTTCTGAGACTCAGCTGGAGTGAAGCCTATCAAACAGGCATGGCGGCATCGTAAAAAGGGAAGTCAGGAGACCAGGCTGTCGTCTGGACTCTGCTCTGTGATCGTGGGCAAAACATTTAGCTTAACTCTTTGTACTATGATTTCTCCTTTTATTGATATAACACACTTGCATGAAGAGGAAATTATATATATATATGTATTTATATATAAAATTTGAAAATACCTTAAAAGATTAAGAGGTATCTACATAATAATTTAAACAAAAGACCTAGTTTGACACATATGTTGTACACATGTAGGTTATAGATGCATATATAATGCTTATATACCTGATGTGTACATATGTGTGTGAATATAGTTAAATAGATTTATTTATACCTATATAAGATGTATAGGAACTCTATATCTACATATCTCTATATAGGAAATCTTTACACAAAGAAGAGGGAGATAGGAAAACCTTTCTGAAAGTATTAATCTGTTTATAAAAATTATTCACCTTACTCACTGAGAATTATAAGCTTTCAGGCAGAAATAATAAAGAATTCAAGCCCCTATTGATATAATTTCCTTCTTAAAATTCTCATTTGGTGAGACGTTTTCTTATTTTTTGGAAAATGTTTCTTATTCTCCGTGCACATTTCGTGGGGAAAGGAGACGATGCTTTACATGCGCGTCCTTCTCTAATTCTGGGCCTGGCAAACACGCTGCCAGCTCACGTTCCCCTGTCTCATTTGTGCCATGAACGGAAGCATGGCATCAACGTGTTTTTGTAAGGATTTTAAGAGGAATAAGTGCTTAAAAATACATGATTCTCAATAACGAGACATATCAGCATGATAAAAGCGTGCATTTTATTCATTTAGTTTCTAAAATGGCTGATTTTTTAAAATCTTTTTCTTTTTCCAAATGACAGCACGCAGTTTAATATATGACATTGGGATTGCTTTTATTTAAGTAGTGAATTTTAAAGAAACAAATGGAATAGCTTTTATTTTTACCAATATAAAGTACTATTTCATCTGTAGCTGATTAACACAGAAGTTCCAAGTGAGGTGTTAAGGAAGTCAAAGTAATCAATTTAATCCCTGTGAGCTTTATGTTTACTCATTACTGCGGCCACACGCACCTCCCTAATTCTATCTGATCATCTGTGTTACAAATTATTGTTGTGGTCCGGATTTGAAGCCAGACCATGAAATGTCATCGGATCAAGGCAAAACTCTCTCCGTCAATAAGAGGCAACCAACTCAAGTCCCTTACCCTACTTGAAGTGTTTTCAGTATTGTCTTGTGATATGTCATAACTATATTTTATATTTGTGTTGTTCTGGGGAAAGCTTATAAACTGAAGAGTGTCAGGCATTTTAGTTTAACCCTAGAGGAAAACTGATATCATACCAGAGAGAAAGCTGGAATGCAGTGAAAATACGCTGGACTGGGAACTAGACGTACTGTATTTGCATCCCAACTTTTCCATTTACCACCTGTGAGTATTTAGACAAGTCATTTAACATTTTTTAGCCTCAATTTCCTTTTGAAAGTAGGGAGAGAAGTAGCTTGGCTGATTGTGGGGATTAAATAAGATAACGTATGTAAAGTATTTAGCATAGGGCTTAGCACATGGTAAGTGTGCTCTTCTCTTCACCATTACCATAACCCCTACTGAAGAAGTGTTATAAAAATTAAATGAATGTGGAATACGGACTACATTCTTTCTTGAATTCAAAATAGTTTGTTTACCGGTAAGCATTAAATTCAGGTAAAATATTACTATCTCACTAAAAGGAAATGATGCTAAGAAAAGTTAAATGATTATTCATTAGTTACAAACTTAGCAAGTTATTGTGTATTATGCACAAAATAATGAGATAGTTATCAAAAAGTCTTTTTTTTCTGACTCACTATGATTTATCTTCTCAGACATTTTTGAATGACAGGAGCAAATCCAGGTATATATGTTTATAATTTGCACAATGAAAGATTAAAGTTAGTAGGCAAAAAACAGGCGATCAACTTCATATATGTACCACTTTTTTTATTCATTTGTCTATGAAAAGACATGTACTTTGCATCCATGACTTGGTGGTAACAGATAATGCTGGGTATAGCATAGGAGATATAGTCAATAACATTATAATAACTACACATTATTCAAATGCATACTTGACTGATGGGGTTGAATCCTTTGTAAGTTGTATAATGTCTAATCACTATGCTGTACACCCACATCTAAAATAATATTCTATGTCAACTGCAATGCCAAAGAGGGGTAGGATCGAGAGTGGGGATGGCTGGGGTGAGGGGGAGTTGTGGGGGGGAAATGGAGACAACTGTACTTGAACAACAATAAAAACTTAAAAAATATATTTCTAAAGTTACCAATTTTTGCTTTATATATGTATCTATGTATCTATGTATCTAGATATATCTATCTAGATAGTGCTCACAACTATTTTAGTGTCAAATAAAAGACATTCCTATCCTAAAGCCATATCTTGTTCTGGATCACAAAAGTGATTAAAGGATTGCCAATTCGTATTTCAAAAACAAAACTCTTACTATGAACCTGATACATGGCAATAATTGTGAGATCCATGTTGTCCATAGACATATATTCTGAATCAAAAAATACATGTTTAAAAGAACAGCACTTAAAA
>PVKM010047160.1:0-11523 GCA_004027735.1 Carollia perspicillata
TTATGCTAAGTGAAATAAGCCAGGTAGTGAAAGACAAATACCATATGATCTCACCTTTAACAGGAACCTAAACAACAAAAGAAACAAGCAAGCAAAATATAACCAAAGACATTGAAATAGAAAACAGGCTGACAGTAACCAGAGGGGAGAGGGGAGGGAATTTCAGGGCAAAAGGGGAAGGGGTCACAGGAACAAATATAAAGGACACATGAACACAAACTAAGGGGGGTGGAAGGGGGAAGGAGGTGGGGAGCACTGGTGGGGTGGACTGAGATGGGAGTAGAAGACAGAAAACTGTACTTGAATAACAGCTAAAATAAAAAAAAAGATTTATGTGGCTATTTTGGGCTTATTAGTGGTTCCGTATAAATTTTTGAAATATTTGTTTTTGTTCTGTAAAATATGCTATTGGTACCTTGGTACGAATTGCATTGAATCTATGGATTGCTTTAGGTAGTATGGGCATTTTAATGATGTTAAGAAGAAATAAAAAGCATCCAAATTGAAAAAGGAGAAGTAAAACTGTCATTATTTCCAGATGACATGAGAATATTTATAGAACCCTAAAGATTCCATCAAAAAACTACAAGAACTGATAAATGAATTTGGTAAAGTAACAGGATACAAAGTAAACATCCAGAAACCAGTTGCATATCTATACACCACAGGTGGCAAACACAAGGCCTGTAGACTGAATCCACCTTCTATCTTGTTTTATCCAGCCTGGCACCTTGTTCCTACCCAGCAGCAGCACCGAGCTCTTGCTTAACTGTTAAGGAATAGTTACATTTATACAGTCCTAAAATTACATTCTGCTCTTCGAAGGCAACTGTGAGGTTGATGTGGCCCCCAGTGAAGATGAGTTTGACAGACACCCTTGCTATATATCAATAATGAACAATTAGAAAAGAAAACTAAGAATATAATCATATTTACAATTGCATTAAAAATAAAATATTTGGGAATAAATTTAACCATTGATGTAAAAGACCCATACTCAGAAAATTATAAGATACTGAAAAAAGAAAGTGAAGAAGATGCAGATAAGTCCAAGCATATACCATATTTATGGAAGGAAGAATTATCACAGAGTAAAGTTCTGTGGTAGCAGATAGGGAATTCATTTCTTAGCCAAGTGGCTGAACTCATAAGTACCAGATCATGGGACATTATCTGTAATTACATCATAGGTATTCCACAATATACTGTATTTTGCTATGTATAATGTGCACTTTTTTGCCCAAATTTTTCAAGGAAAAATAAGGGTGTGCATTATATATGGGTAGTAATAATTCCATATCTATACAAATGTTTTTAATTATTTTATTTATGCTTTGCATTGAAAGTGTAATTCTAGAAAACAATAACAATATGCATATGCAATGTAGTACCCTGATATGATAATCAGATTTGTTTCTAAATATAAGTAAATGAATAATTGAATTAAAACATTAAAATGAAAGATTTTTTTCTTGAAAGTTTGGGCCTAAAATGTGACTACACATTACACACAGGAGCACATTATACATGGCAAAATGTGGTAATTTTCTTTGTAGGACAAAAAAGGCAGGTTGTGCTGACAAAACAAGATAAGCTGGTGTTGATATCTAAAAGGTGGGTGTTTCTCTTTCTATATTTGAAATCATTTGACCTCTGCCCTAGCCCATAAAGCCACCTTCAGTGAAAAACTGACAGTAACCGTATGGGTGTATATTCACTGGTTTGCAAAGCTTGGGGTTCTTTACTTCTTGCCAATTTTTATATGCAAGTTACTGTCAATGAGTTTCTATATCAGTCATATAACCTTCCTGAAAACTTGCTTATAAATCAGCTAGGTGCCTGATTCCTTCCACAAATTCAGGGAAAGAAAAAAAGGCATAGGCTACTCCATGAAGGAAGAAATTCTGAAAAACTCAATGAAAAAAAAAAGTTTTTGCTTGAGGAAGGTGGGTGAGGGAAGTGGTGTGCTGGAGTCCACTTGTACAGACTCCCAAGAGCCAAAGTACCCATTTCTCCCACTCCGTGTTCAGTGAAGCCACATGGGTATCTTGAAATTGACCGTAGTGGAACTATTTACATCACACTAATTGGCAAACCCTACAAATCAGGGCCTTTTCTTTTCCTTTCTTTGTGAAGATCTAGTTGTAAAACATTTACCAGTGTACCACTAGGAGCAGAAGAATCTCATTTTTGCCAAGCCCTAACCTTTGATAAAGTCCATCTCATTTAAAAAAAAAAAAAAACACCAAGAACATACCTGCAGCCAAACAAGCCAAAGTATAGTAACATCCTGCACCATGGATGATGGGAACCATGGCTACTGCGGGATAGTTCATCAAGAGGAAGTGAGGAGAAACTTGTTATGAGGTTTGGGCTGTCCAGAAAGATTTTCACGAAGTCCTGGGGCAAGGGGCAGCTTTACCTCAGTGCTGCCACTAAACAAAGGCAGGTTATGAAAGGGGTTTGTAGTGCTCATGATTTAAGAGCAGGAAGCGGGGCTGGAGGAGCCATTGAGAAAGAAGCTGCCATTAGGTAAGGAAGGAAAGAAGCTGTCCATCATTTCACAGTTGTGGTATTGCTTTGAGATACACTCACACTTTGTGGCCTTGGCCATGTCCTATCAGAAACATTTTTTAAGGCTTCTATTAGGAACAACATAGTCTGTTTACCAACAGGGCTAAGAAGTAGACTTTGGGGTCCTGCTCTCTTAGAAAGTGCCCAGTTAAGATAACTGTGAAATGTTATGTTCAAACTCCTTATTGCTAGGTTTGGAAACCAGGGCAGCTTTCTTGTGTCAAAGTGACCCATAGGCTCTGGCAAGAGTGGGCTGTTGCTCCCACTGAAGTGAGTCAAACAGCAAAGCTTCTCCCAGTCTAGGATGTCAGAAAACATTGTTTCTCAGCTCCATTTCACTGCTACCAATGAATGAAAGCAGTCTTCCAGGTTCACACCTCCTACCAACTTCCCCTGCTCTGCATTGCTTGCTTCAAACTCACCAGTCTGGCCACTGGATTCACAGGAAACACGGCTGCCTTTTTACCCAAAGGCAGTGCAGACACAGGGAAAGCTTTAAAGGCCTCTGTGTCTTGAGCACCTTTGTCTCCAGAACTGGGCTCTATGCCCAACATAAAGCAAGTGCCTAATAAGTGCTTGTGGAGTTAAATCCTAGGAGTTGAGGGTATTTTAAGTGAGACAGGACCGTTGACCCTTCTCAGGCCACACTGTTTGGACAGTTCTATGCCCTACACATTTTCGGGTTGTTTATTAGCATCAACATCAAGTTCCTTTTTCTGTAAAAGTGCCACTCCAACATCTCTGGGTAGGAAGGAAAGTGTGGTATCTGCAGCTGTGCCCTCCAGGTGTGGCCTTTGCAGCAAGTAAACATGAAGCATGATCTTTTTCTGGAGTTCAAATCCTTATGAAGCCACAAATTACCAGAACCTTTCAACAGGGTTTCTATTATTTTGGTCCACAAACCACCTGCACCTAGATCACCTGAGATCTAGGTGAAAAACACAAATTCCAGTCTCTACCCCAGGACTGATTGAAAGTCAGCGCTGGAAACTGGGCTCTGATTCTTTCACACACTCCCTTTTGTGGTGCCTGTGCACACTAAGGTCTGAGAACAGCTGGCCCAGATGGTATGGGCATTTTGCGGGAGGTCTGTTCAACTAAAAAGTCAACAGGGATGCCCTGTCCCATTCAGCCAATGTTCACTGAGAGCCAGGCACAGAAGTCATGATGGTGCAGAAGCATTCAGGGAACTTAGGGTCTTCTGGCAAACTCAGCTCTCAAGACATTGTCCTGATCTGAGAGAGATCTGCTTTTCCCCTTTTTAGACAAAAAAAAAGAAAAAAAAATGGCATCATGCTTCCTGACCAACAATAAAATTTGATATTTAAAATTTGATATTGATATTTTATTTGATAAAAAGCTGATATTTACAAAATCAGCTATTTAAAGTGCTTACTTCTCAGCAAATAGGATTGTTTAGGATTGGAAAGAGAAATGTGCTTGATTGTACTGCCCCCTCCACCCCACCCACTTTCCACATTTTGAGTCTGGCTCTCAGGTCACTGCCAGCTGCCCCAGCTTCTCCAGGATCTGATACACCAGCCATGGCAGGTGCTGAGGCAGGAACAGTAGCTCCCACGCCTTATGCCAACATGACCAGTCCCCTAGCGGGTCAGCTTCTCCCATCGCTTCCAGACTCTGAGGATGCTCAATATAATAAGCATTTTACTGTTCAAAGGTTAGCTGGGACAGGTGGTATCTCACATCAGACACACTTTGGCTAATAAGGGACAAGACATGCAAGAGTCATCAGAGAAACATCTTGCTATTCCAGCCCAAACATGCTCACACAGACTGTGTCAGGAAATGTCTGTCTCTCTTTTTTTTCATGCTTGCTGACCTGGAAGAGCACCCTTAGGTACTAGGTACTAGCCATATACTTTGCCTCAGACACTGTTTCATAAGGAACCCGGCTAAGACAGTGCCTATAGCACTTTTTTAAATTATTTTTTACAATTTGTCTATTAAAATATTTTATTTTTTTAAGATTTTATTTATTTATTTTTAGAGAGGAAGGGAGAGTGAAAGAGAGGGAGAGAAACGTCAGTGTGTGGTTGCCTCTTGCATACCCACCACAGGGTACCTGGCCTAAAACCCAGGCATGTGCCCTGACTGGGAATCAAACCAGTGACCCCTTGCTTTGCAGGCTGGCAAACAATCCACTGAGCCACACCAGGCAGGGCTGTCTATTAAAATATTTTAAATGTCTAACTTTGGCATTATGGTTAACTGTGTCTCCATCTCTCCATTGAAATCAGGGATGGTGCCTTGCTCATATTCACTCCTCCAGCCCATGGATTATGCCTTCAGTGCAGTAGGAATCCAATAAGCATGTACTTAATTGAATCATTCAAAGTTTCTGCCCTCAAAAGTCTTGTAATCAAAATTTTCAGGCAACTGGTGTCATCTGTGAAGTGGGCTTTGTCCCCTCAAAAGTCAGACTTCTAAACAATGAACCAGAGCTATCCCATGTGATCACATAGCAGCAGGGGTAAAAAAGTGGGCAGAAGTGTGGGTAGAGAATAATACAGATGATATATTATAACTTCTAAATTTCCAAAATGAACTGCTGAGGAGACTGTGATTTTTGTGTTCTGTAGCAGTCACCTGTGCACAGTGGGACCCCTCTGAGTCACTCATAACAAGAGCAGTCAAGTCATTTGCAAGAACATCTCATACAGGTGTGGCTCTGATTTTAATAAACAAATCACCCACAACCTGATTTTTCAAAGAATTTTTTATTTCATAAGTGTTCATAAATTGAACACTCTCAACTTATAAGAGTGAAAACACTCTCTTTGGTTAGTTTATATTTTTATCAAACACAGATATTTGCATCACACATGGTTTTTTAAAATATCAAAACATTCTAAAGGCAGTGTTCTACTCCTCCAGTTCCCATGATAGGCATGATCTCAGAACTAAATATAATGAGCTTTTCTGGCAGTTCCCTCAAGTATTTATGGCCACATTTCTAAATAACATATTGCTACTTCTAATTCTTAGTTTGTCAATTTTAGACATTAACTATTAGCATCCCACCATGCTATATAGAATATACCTCTTACACGCTCCCATATTACTTCTGTATTTCCTACCCTTTCATGTTGGGGACCACTTTGTGTAGCATCAGAGACTACAGCCCCACACAAACAAGGCCTTGAAAGAGTCCTGTAAGTCTTGACTGGAACATTGGGAATGCAGGAGGCAGGTATGACCCGTTGCTAGTACCAAGGGTTCCCATGGGAGATCAGGCCTGAAGAATAAATTGTACCCTTTGAAGCTTGCTTTAAAAACCAGATGTTTAAGTTCAAAGCATAAGAGAGTGAACTCCTGTTCTCATGAACCATACCTTAATGGCCCTTTGGCATATGTTAGATACATCAGCATATCTAACAGACCCTGACCTGAGGCAGATCTCTGTATTTCCTCAACTGCTATCTATAGATAATATCTGTTTTCTGTAACTATGGCCTTTAGATGCTGATTGATGAACTTGGCATGCATAGTGTATTACCCCTGTGCATACTGATCACAATAAAAGCCACTTAGGAGAAGGGCTGGGTCCTTCTCCACTAGGAGGAATCACCACCCCCTTTGCCACTGGAACAACAGATTATATCTGGTTCTACTCATTCTCATCCACAGTGGCTGGGAGAGCTCCGAGGGACAGGGCTTCCCACACTCCCAACACAGGTTTATCACAGATTTAGTTATGTCAGGACTATTACATATGATTATAAAATTGTTGTTCACTACTGAGCCAATCAGCACATAAGTCAGTGTTCCTTTTCTACACAATTATTTGCTGGTATTAATAATTACTCCACTTAATTTATTTGTTGGCTTTCTCCAAATTTCTCTCCAGATATTCCAATAATTTTGTCATATGTCTATGAAATTTTCCCCTATCACACACTTATAAATATCTCCCCACACCCACAGTTCCCCATCCTGTTTGGACAGGGCCTGGAGTCCCTCTGACCTTGTCTAACTGTGCACCTGTCATCTTTGGACTCCTTTCCTTTTGGGTCCTCTGTTTGTTTGTTTTTTTTTTTTTAAAGTTACTGTCCAATACATTTAAGTATAGAATAAAGATATTTGCTGATATTCAGTGACTCAAGTTTTCCATTTCCCAAGGAGGCTATTGGAGAATGCACTCCTGCCAAAGGAGAGAGTAAACCAGAAGAGAGGACAGCATAGGATCAGGAACACGTACTCAGAAACGTGAGAGTGGCAAAGGAGCAGGGGCGCTTCACTAAACCCCTCTGAAACAACGACAATTCTCTAATACTGTCCTAAGGGCAGATGACCCCAATGCATACATATATCGAACCACCATAATGTACACTTTAAATACCTTACAATTTTACATACCCATTTTACCTCAATAAAAGTGAACTTAAAAAAATGATGAACTGAAAATGCTTTTTTTTATTGTTGTTCAAGTACACTTGTTTGCCTTTTCCCCGCTCTACTCAGCCCCACCCCAGCCATCCCCACCTCCCACCCCTGATTCCACTTCACCTTAGTTTTGTCCATGTGTCCTTCATAATAGTTCCTAAAAACCTTTCCCCCTTCTCCTCCCATTATCCCCTCCCACCTCCCCTCTGGTCACTGTCAGTTTGTTCTTAATTTTAATGTCTATGGTTATATTTTGCTTGATTGTTTTGTTGATTCGGTTCCACTTAAAGGTGAGATCATATGGTATTTCTCTTTCACCACCTGACTTATTTCACTCAGCATACTGCTCTCCAGTTCCATCCATGCTGTCAAAAAGGATAGGAGCTCCTTCTTTCTTTCTGCTGCGTAGTTTTTCATTGTGTAAATGTACCACAGCTTTTTGATCCACTCATTTACTGATGGGCACTTAGGTTGCTCCCAGCACTTGGCTATTTGTAAATTGTGCTGCTATGAACATTAGGGTACATAGGTTCTTTTGAATTGGTGTCTCAGGGTTCTTAGGATATAATCCCAGCAGAAGAATTCCCAGGTTAAAAGACAGTTCCATGTTCAGTTTTCTGAGGAAATTCCATATTGTTTTCCACAGTGGCTGCACCAATCTGCATTCCCACCAACAGTGCACTAGGGTTCCCTTTCCTCCACATCTTCTCCAACACTTGTTTGTTGATTTGTTTGCGACTGGTGTGAAGTGGTATCTCATTATGGGGGTTTTTTAGTATGTACTTATTTTTCATTTGTTAATTTATTTTATTGTTGTTCAATTACAGTTGTCTGTATTTTCTCTCCACCCCTCACCCACACCCCCTCTAAACCCACCTCCCTCCCTTGCTTCTACCCATCCCCTTGGTTTCGTCCATGTGTCCTTTATAGTAGTTCCTGAAAACCCTTCTCTCCACTTTCCCATCCACTGTCCTGTCTGGCTATTGTTAAATTGTTCTTAATTTCAACGACTCTGGTTATATTTTATTTGCTTTTTTCTTTTGAACATTATGCTAAATGAAATAAACCAGGCAATGAGGGACAAACACCATATGATCTCACCTTTAATTGGAACATAATCAACATAATCATTGTGGTTTTAATTTGCATCTCACTGATGACTAGTGATGCTAAGCATCTTGAAAATGCTTTTAAAAAGTGTTTGACAAATGGTGTTGGGAGATCTGGACAGCTACATGCAAAAAAATGAAAATATCAAGTACTAACTTACACCATACACAAAGATAAACTCAAGATGGATAAGATACATAAATGTAAGTCATGACACCATAAAAGTCCTACAGGAAGACATAGGCAGGAAAATAGCAGATATTCCACATAGCAATACTTTCACCAATATGCCCCCAAGAGCAAGGGACATAATGGAAAGAATATATAAATTGGACTACATCAAATAGAAAGCTTCTGCACGGCTAAAGAAAACATCAGCAAAATGAAAAGGAAACCAACTATATGGGAAAATATATTTGTCAATGATACCTCAGACAAAGGTCTGATCTCCAAAATATATAAAGAACTCACAGGACTCTGCTCTAGTAAAACAAACAATCCAATTAAAAAATGGGCAAAGGACCTGAATAGACACTTTTCCAAGGAGGACATACAGAAGGCCCAGAACCATATGAAAGGATGTTCAGCATCACTAGCCATCAGAGAGATGCAAATTAAAACTACAATGAGATACCACTTCACACCAATCAGAATGACCATCACAAACAAATCAACAAAACATAGTGCTGGAGAGGTTGTAGAGAAAAGGGACCCCTAGTGCACTGTTGGTGGGAATGCAGACTGGTGCAGCCACTGTGGAAAACAGTATGGAATTTTCTCAGAAAACTAAAAATGGAACTGCCTTTTGACCCAGCAATTCCACTGCTGGGATTATACCCTAAGAATCCTGAAACATCTTTTTTTTAGATAAGTCCCTTTAACATTTCATATAGTAAGGGCTTGGTGATGGTGAACACCTTTAACTGTACCTTATCTGAGCAAAGGAGTTCCCATAAGACTATCAGCTGATTTCTCAAAAGAAACCTTACAGGCCACAAGGGTCTGGAAAGAAGTATTCAAAGTCATGAAAGGCAAGAATCTACTCCCAAGATAACTCCACCTAGCAAAGCTATAATTTAGAATGAAAGGGCAGATAAAGTGCTTCCCAAACAAGTTAAAGGAGTTCATCATAACCAAGCTGTTATTATATGAAATGTTAAAAGGACTTATCGAAGAAAAAGAAGAAGATCAAAACTATGAACAGTAAAATGACAACAAACTCACAACTGTCAACAACAGAACCTAAAAACCAAAACAAGAACAAAACAAACTAAGCAAACAACTAGAACAGAAACAGAATCACAGAAATGGAGAACACATAGAGGGCTATCAGTAGGGAGGGAGAAGGAGGGGAAAGGGGGAAAAAGCATAGGAGTAGGAATCACAAGTTGCAGGTACAAAATAGACAGGGGGAATTTAAGAACAGTATAGGAAATGGAGAAGCCAATAAACTTATATGTTTGACCCACAGACATGAACTAAAGTGGGAGGAATGCTGGTGGGAGAGGGCATGCAGGGCCAAGGGGAATAAAAGGGAGAAAAAAATTAGACAACTGTAATAACATAATCAATAAAATATCCTTAAAAATAAAATAAAATAAATGTTTGAAAAAGAAAGAATCCTGAAACACCAATTCAAAAGAACCTATGCACCCCAACATTCACAGCAGCACAATTCACAAAGCCAAGTGCTGGAAGCAACCTAGGAGCCCATCAGTGAATGAATGGATCTAAAAACTATGATATTTTTACACAATGGAATACTACACAGCAGAAAGAAAGAAGGAGCTCCTACCCTTCACAACAACACAGATGGATCTGGAGAGCATTATGCTGAGTGAAATAAGCTAGGAGGTGAAAGACAAATACCATATGATCTCACCTATAAGTAGAACCTAATCAACAAAACAAACAATCAAGCAAAATATAACCAGGGACATTGAAATAAAGTACAAACCAACAGTAACTAGAGGGGAGAAGATAGAGGGATAATTGGGGAAAGAAGGGGAAGGGTTGTCAAGTAACATGTATAAAAGACCCACAGACAAACCCAAAGCAAGGAAGGATTGAGGGTGGGAGGTGGGGGTGGATTGGGCAGGGGGGAGTGGTTGTAGGAAAGTGGAGACAACTGTACTTAAACGACAATAAAAAAAATGCAAAAAAAATAAATTTTTAAAAAAAGTGTGTGATAGCAAAAATAATTTTTTTGTCTGATCAGTGTTCAGATCAGGGCCCTAGGGAATAACTACTCTTTCAAGAATTCAATGCAGGATGCAACAATATTCCCAGTATATTCTTAATAATCATTTGGCTGAGCATAGAATTGGAAATAATTTTCCCTGGGCATATTGAAGGCCTTGATCCATTGTCTTCTGGTTTACAATGTTGCAACTGAGAAGCCCAATGCTGTCTGCATTCCCAATCTTTTGTGAGTGACCCTTTTTCAGGAATCTTTTGGGGTAATTTTACTGTCCCAAGTTCCATGACACTATGCCTCCATGTGAGCCTTTCTTTACTCCTCAGTATATTGTTCTGAGTTCACTGTCATCCTTTTAGTCTAGACACGTGTTCTTTAGTTCTGGGAAATTTTCTTACATTTATCCTTTGATGATTCTGGGCACTCTACTTGTTCTATTTTCTGTTTATGGAAATCCTGTCAGTCAGATGTTCAACTTCGTGATTCAGGTTGTAATTTTCTAGTTCTTCATTTCCTTTTCTCTCTCTGTCCTTTTATCCTTTTGTTTCTGGAATATTATCTTATCTTCCCTTCTTATTTTTTTAATAACATATTGGAAAAGGGAGTATCCTCATTTTAATTTTCATGTTCTTTCTTGTTCTCTGATTATTCATTTTTTCTTTTCAATGATATTAAATTAAAATACATAAACACAAACATTTCCCATTTTAACTTTTTAAATGTACACTTCAATAACATTAAGTACATTTACAATATTGAACTACCACCACCATTATCCATTTCTAGAACTTTTTCATCATTCCATTCTGAAATTCTGTGCCCATTAAACAACTCCCCATTCATCCCCTACCCCACCCCGAACAGCCCCTGATAACCACCATTCTGCTTCCTGTCTATGTATTTGACTACTCTAGATACCTCATGCAAGTGGTGTCATACACTATTTATCCTTTTGTGCCTGCCTTATATCACCTAGCATAATGTTTTCAAGGCTTTTCTATGTTATACCATGTACCAGAATTCCAGTCCTTTTTAAGGCTGACTAATATTCCATTGTATGGATATGCCACATTTGTTTACTCACTCATCTGCTGATGGAAATTTGAGTTTTTTTCACTGTTCAGCTATTGTAAATAATGCTGTCTTGAACATTGGTGCATAAATACATTCATGCCACCACTTTTAATTTTGGGGCATATGTATTCTGCAGTGGAATTTCTGTATCATATAGTAATTAC
>PVKM010047161.1:0-11539 GCA_004027735.1 Carollia perspicillata
TATGAATATACTACATTTTGTTTATCCACTCATCAGTAAATGGAGTTTGGGGTTGTCTTCACTTTTGGGCTATTACAAATAATACTGCTCCAAACACTTGTATACGAATTTTTATTTGGACATCTGTTTTCATTTCTTCCCGGTGTATACCCAGAAGTGGCATTGCTGGGTCAAATGGTAGCTATATGTTTTTATGAGACCTTCAGACTGTATCCCACACTGTCTACACCATTTGACACACCCACCAGCCACTTGTGAGCGTTCCTTCCCCACATTCTTGTAAACACTTACATTATACTCATCACAGCGGGTGTGAAGTGTTACCACACTGTGGCTTTGACAGGCATGTCCCTGATGACTAATGATATTGAGCATCTTTCCGTGTGCTTAGCAGCCATTTGTATCTCTCTCCTTGGGAGACATATCTTTTCAAATCCTTCACTCATTTTTTAATTAGGTCATTTTTGTTAGTGAGCTATACAGTCTTTTTTTTTAACAAAGATTTTATTTACATTTTTAGAGAGAGGGAAGGGAGAGAGAAAGAGAAGGAAGCATCAAGATGTACAAGAGAAGCATCCATCACCTGCCCCACTGCACGCCCTCAACTCAGGACCTGGCTCACAACCCAGGCATGTGCCCTGACCAGGAATCGAACCAGCAAATTTTCGGTTTGCAGGCCGGTGCTCAATCCACTAAGCCACACCAGCCAGGGCCAGACATTCTTTATATTTCCTGGATGTGCAAATATTTTCTTCCATTCTGTGGATTGTCTTTTCACTTTTTGAGTAACACCCTTTGAGACACAGAAGTTTTTAACTTTGATGAAGTCCAATTTATCTTTTGTGGTTTATGCTTTTGGTACCATACCTAAGAATCCATTGCCAAATCCAGGGTCAGATTTATACCTGTGTTTTATTTTAAGAGTTTATAATTTGGCTTTTACATGTAGGTCTTCGATCCATTTTAATTTCATTTTTGTACATGGAGCAAGGTAGGGGCTCCAGCGTCATTCTCTGTCATGTGACCCTCTGGTTGTCTCACATTATTTGTTGAAAAGATTACTCTTTCCCCGTGGAATGGTCCTTGTCAAAGTCGGTTAGCCACAGCCACACGGGTTGGTTTCTGAATTCCCAGCTCTGTCCCATTCACCTCCACGTCGGTCCTGAGGCCAGCACTGCACCGTCCTGATGATTGTCTCTTGGCGGTAAGTTTTGAAAGGGAAAAAAGTGTGAGTTCTCCAACTTTTTCTTCATTTTCAGGATTGTTTTGGCTAGTATGGATTCCTTGAGTTTCCACAGGAACTTTAGAATCAGCTTATAAATTTCTACCAAAAAACCAGGTGGGGTTCTGATAGGGGCTACATTAAATCTGTAGCTCAGTTTGGGGAGTACTGCTATCATAACAGTATTCAGTCTTCTGAACTACACACGCGGATGTTTTCCCGTTAATCTTTTTCAACTACGTTTTATCGTCTTCAGAATATAAATTTTCCACGTCCTCTGTCACATTTCTCCCCAAGTGTTTCATTTTGGTTGATGCTCTGACAGACGAAATTGTTTTCTGAATCTCATTTCTGTAATTGTCCATCACAAGTGTATAGAAGTACAATTGATTTTTACGTATTTCTCTCACATCCTGTAACCTTGGCAAACTCATTAATCAGTTCTAATCGTTTCTGAGCAGATTTCTCGGGATTTTCTAGATACAAGAACGTGTTGTCCACAAACAGAGATGGTTTCACATCTTCCTCTCCAATCCGAGTGCCCTCTATCTCACTCTCCCGTTGCTCTAGCAACCCCGTCCCGTGGCCGTGGTGGGAATACACAAAATCCGGGCGAGAGCGGAGCGAGTGCGCAGGTGGGAAAAGATTGCCCTTGGACCAGGCGGCAGCAGAAGCAAGTTCGCACGGCGGTTCTGGGTGTTTCGAGTTCGTTCTCCTCTCCTTCGTTTCTTTTTTTGCCTTACGGATCATCTTCGTGATTTTTTTTCCCTCCACAAACAACAAAGCCAATACTAGCTTTTCTTAAAATCCTCCTGTGCTAAAAGTCTTAGTAAGCAGTTCTGCACGAAGGAAGCAGACACCAGACAGGAGACTAGGGAAACTCAAACCTTGTATGTCCCATTTCTGCAAGGACAGATCCGTGAGGACTGGTTGGACTGAGGCCTATTTTTAGGAGAGGAAAAGGGAAGTGTCCATCACCAGGTCTCAGCAAAGCTGCAACCCTCAGCAGCAGCTAAACATAACCCAGGCAAGGAACTCGCGGCCCAGCCGCAGGGGACCCTCAAGGCTCCCAGTACAAAAGATAATTCAGGCTTCTCCAGGGAACAACGATTCCAAGGTACCAGATCCCTCACCTTGCGGAAACTAGCTTAACTAGCCTTCCTAGGGAACACACTTCTCCCCGAAGGTAGCAATATAGGAAAACTCCCCATAAGTCACCCTCATCCGAACAAACCCTCCAAGCCAGACACGATCTGTCCCTCCTGGTGAGCAGGAGCCCAGCGTTCTAATCTAGACTGGGCTTAGAGTGAGGCAAGGGCAGTACCTGGGCATTTGCATGCTCTGAGAGTGAGGCCCTGCTGAAACAGTGCGTCCTAGGCACTCCACCCTAGTGCCAGCCCGGTTCGAATCCCAGCTAGGCCCCTGACAGGCCATGTAAATGAAGACTAATTCCTTGTCCTCTCTGGGTCTCAGTTTACTCATCTGAGAAATCAAAGTGCTGGACTTAGACCAGTGCTTCCCAATAATGGTCCATGAACCCAAACCGATTCTCAGTTTACCGATTCACAAAACCTTTACCAGAAGTTCTCACCTCTCAAAATCTATAAACTGATAAAAGCTGCCCCGTGAGAACATAATAATGTGTGACTACAGAATGTAGCGGATGTCTCCCGGGCCTCTCTATGACACTCTTCATAGGGAAACTGCTCTATCTTATCTATGGCCCTGGAGGGCCCTCCAGGTGAACTACTATAACTTTGCTCCCTGCTCTGACCAAACATGATTGGACCAGAGGAAGACCGCAGACTCAAGATGAACCAATTTACAGTCTGGACTGAGACAACCAGATTATCCCTTTCCAAACCTGGACACTGGGGAGACTCCACCCCAATAAGGGTGTGCAGTCCAGGGGTCAAATCGAACTGAGGCTGGTGGCCCTGCAGCCCACATGCAGCTGGTTGGAAGGAGGAGCAGAAGGCAGCGGCGATGAGTAAGCCTTGTGGCTCACGCAGGATGAAAAGCTACTTGGCTCTTAAGAGAGGCAGGGTGTCCTCAGTTCCTGACCCTCCTGTTCTAGTGCCACCATGAGGCGTGAACTGTTCTCGCATCCGTGAGTTGTACCCAAACACAAACCACGGCCGAAGGAACTGCAACTAAAGCAGAGGAAAGGATGCCTCCGTCAACAGATACAACTGATGGCCGTACTTGGGAAGAGACTGAGACAGATTCCTGCCTCCTACCGTTAAAAAATCCCACGTGGACTAAAAAACAATGTTCAGCAAGAGAACTTAAAAAATGCATGTGCCTGCCTTCCCTCCTTCCTGAATCAACTCATTTTCTCTTCCTTTCCCCTCCATTCCTTCCCTCCCATTCCTTCCTCCCCTTCTCTTGGAAGTGGTGGTGACCACAAAGGTAGCAGCAGATGGCTTTGGGTCCAAGGAAGTAACTAGCATGCAGAAGAGATTATTTATAGACAGAGACTCTAAGTACATGAATAGCCACATGAAGACAATGAGAGCCAGCTTTCTTGTTGATAGAGACATAATTTGCATATAAAGAAAAGGGGGAGGCTAAAAATAATCCTGAGGTATCAGACTGCAATTGGAATAGGGCCTTTAGAGAGTAGATAGATTGATGATACAGGAATATAGTTGTATGTAGGGTGTACACACCCACACACACGTACATGCATACACACATATGTGTACATGCATAGATGTCTGTATACTGAGAAATGGCATCAGTCGATGCATCTCAAGAACAGTCGATGGCATCTCAAGAACAACAAGCAACCAAGTATCCAGGTTTTAGTTTCCAATTATTATTCTTTACTCAAGGACTCCTTGGAGACACAGTTGATTCCAAGGCTGAGGCAGGGAATCTACAAGATGAACTTGGAACATGGTCTTGTACCAGAAAGTAAAGAACCGTTTTTTAAATAATTATGGGGACGTATCTAAAGGACACAGGAGGCAGTTTTGATAAGGCTTTCCTGATGGCCAAATCTGGGATGACCTGATATAAAAATAAATATATGGATTAAATCCATTGAATAAAATAAGAATTCACAAGCCTACACTGATATAAATAAATGAAGGCAAAGGGAAATCCCTCATAGTAGAATGTCAACTAAGAAATGTAGCAGGGCCCTGGCTGGTGTAGCTCAGTGGATTGAGCACGGGCTGAGGACCAAAGGGTCACAAGTTCGGTTCCCAGTCAGGGCACATGCCTGGGTTGCGGGCTAGGTCCCCAGTGGAGGCCATGTAAAAGGCAACCACACATTGATGTTTCTCTCTCTCTCTTTCTCCCTCCATTCCCCTCTCTAAAAATAAAAAATTAAAAAAAAAGAAATGTAGTAGGAATGATGGCAACAGGAAGTGGCCATTTGGCAAGCGCCATAATGGTGGCGAATTCAGGCAAGAATCATGGACAGGTACTGAGTCGACTGAATGGAGGTTTAATGAGAGTCAGGATACTGGCATAGTTTGAGAGTATCTCCCCCCAGATACTTATCAATTACAAAGAGGAAAATAATGACGTAATGTGGAGAAGCCGGGTAGACACTAAACTGACCACGCTATCGAGATTAGTGTCACCAGCAGTAGAAGGGGTCGGCATCACAAGCTTCTGGACGTGATGCCGTAGGAGGAGCACAGCACCGCTGCTGTGTCCTCCCCCCAGAAACGTGTGTCTGAGTCCCACTCTGAGGAAACCAGGCTGAGCCACATCCTATAGAATGAAAGGCCTGTACTCTTCTTTTTATTATTATTTTTTTTAATTTTTATAGAGAGGGGAAGGGAAGGAGAGAGGGAGAGAAACCTCAATGTGTGATCGTGTCTCGCACGCCCCCTACTGGGGACCTGGCCCACAACCCAGGCATGTGCCCTGACTGGGAATTGAACAAGCAACCCTTTGGTTTGCAGGCTCATGCTCAATCCACTGAGCTACACAAGCCAGAGGGAAAGGCCTGTACTGTTCACGATGTTTAAGGTTATGAAGACAGGGAGAGACTCGGGAACTGCTCCAGACTGAAGGAGACTGAGAAGATGAGGTTAAGTACCAAGCAGAATGCTGGACCAAAGAGGAAAGGGACGTTGTTGGGACGTCGAATAGAAATCTGAATAGAGTTTTCGGATCAAATGGGTACACCAGTGCTGGTTTCTGATGTTCTCATTTGGGCAGTTGTGCGCTGCTTATGTAGAAGAGTGGCCTCAGTTTGGGAAGACGCACACTGAGGACTCTGAGTGTTCGGGGTACGCTAAGAATTGGGTGTCTGTTCGACATCCAAAAGGAGGTGTTAAATGGGCGATTAAATGCATGAGTCTGGAGCTCAGAGGAGAGAAGTTAGGGCTGCAGGTACTATATAGAGACAGTTCTGAAAGAAGTTCATGGAGAATATAGATTAAAAAATAAAAGAGGTTCAAGGACTGAGTCCTGAAGTCTCCTGTATTAGGAGGATGGACAGTTGAGGGAGAACATGGCGGGTAAGAAGGAGCTGCCGGCGAAGTCCAAAGCCAGCCAGGAGCATGTGGAAAGCTGGAAGCCACATGATGACCGCTCAGTGTGGGCGGGGTGATCACCTGTGCCCCATGTAAGAGGAGGCCTGAGAACTGGTGACTGATTAACAGAGAATGGGAGATGAAGACTCAGAGGCAACAAGAGTAGGCAAGGTTTTCGAATTTAACCGCAAAGGAAGGAAGAGGGAAAGGTGGAAGCTGGAGGGCGAAGCAGAGGACTGGTGTGTCTTAGGGTGTGAAGAATACCGGCATGGTCTCATGCTGATGGGAATGATGCAGTGGAGGGGGAAACGATGATGAAGAAGAGAGGGAGAGAATGGTGAAGCCCTGTCCTTCAGGTGGAGAGAGGGGATGAGATCTAGGGCACAGGGGAAGGAGCTGGGCTTGGCTAGGAATGGAGACAATGACTCGTGACAGCAGGGAGGGAGGTGGAGCACGTGGGCAGTGCACTGGGGCATTGGGGGACCTGGTGGTGGGAGCTTCGGAGGCCTCTTCTGACTCATCTCATTCTCAGGGAGATCAAGCTAATCCACCGAGAGTGAGGATGGGGGAGGCCCAGCTGGAATTCCTCCAAGAGAGGTACAGATATGAAACCACTGTCCAGGGGCGGAAGACAGTGCGTGGCACAGGGAAAAGAAAAATGATGACTGAGCAGCACTTTGGGCCACTTAAGGTCGGGGTTGCCGTGGATTTGGAGGGAAACCAGTCAGCACTTTGAAACTTTCGGTTCCCTGAATTTTATCTGTTTCTCCCTGTGTGTTCATCTTGGCCCTTTTCAATTTCGTTGTTGCTTTTGGCAGACATGCGAGTGGTTAGTGGTTGACCGTTCACATTCGCAAGGAAGGGTTGGTTTACTGCCTGCAGGTGACTGGCGGCCAGGCCCTCCAAGTGCTGAGTCGACCAAAGGGAAAAACACCCACAACAAGTCGCTTCACAGTCAAGTTTCCACACCAGGAATTTGGAGGCAATCTTAAAAGCCTCTGGTACGAAAAGAATAAAGGGTTGCAGCAGTAAAAGTTGTCACCTGCACACAGAAAGCATGTCATCAGCAGCCCCGGGGCTAGAAGACAAAAATCAAGCCTTCCAAATTCTAGAATCTAGACCCAGGTCACTTACCAGTACAACGTGAGGGTAGAATGGACACACCTTTCATAACACTTAGGATGTGCTCCAACCAAATAAGGAAAAAAATGGAGAAAGAAAGGGTGAATCCACCGAGGAGCGCACTGAAGAGGAATTCTGTAGGGTGAGGGTTAGTGACTCTGCTACACGCTCTAGGGTCTGAATGCCTTTAACTTGTGTGTTTATCACTTTTACAACCATTTGTGTTTAAACAGCTGCTTACCTCTCAGATCACCAGACTTTTAACCACTGTAACTTCTCCCCTTTCTCTCACCATGACGTGGCTTGAAGGGTTGGAAAAACATATGCTCAATTCCTTACTAACTTTCCACACCAAACTGTGCCCTTTTTCATATTACCAAGAGCATCTAGATATAACTATCTATAACCAGTGTCGCTGTTCATCATTGCTCCATATAAAAAATGCCTCTTTGTTATAGAGGCTCTCTTCATTCTAATTCATTTTTCAGGCAGAGTTCATGGGTAGTGTAATTTTCAAGCCCCTGTGTATCTGAAAATGTCTTTCTGTGACTTGCAATGATCGGGTATAATTGCTAAGGTTACACATTTTCTCCCTCCAATCCCCAAAACAATGTTCGATTGATGTCTATTATTATTTGGAAGAGGGTGGGTATCTGGCTGGGTGAGCACCCCCACAAATGCATATGTCAGGAACTGAATGTGACCCCATTCATGAATTCCGTGGGCTGCACAGTCCGTCTGGGCGCTGATCTTACCTATAACCAGCATGTCTTAACACGAAATACTAAACACCGAAGCCTAAGCACTGGCCACACCCCAACTCTAATGCTAGACTAAACACAACAAAACCTTAAAACTCACTCTAATCCCCAACCCCTTACTCTAAACTCAATCTTAACCTAGACCTTAACCCGGATGTTGCGATTTTAAAGCATGAGAATTTGGTACATGTGTACGGTGGCTTTTCAGTGTAGTGGGTGAGAAGGAATCTGCTTCCACTCCACCCTTTGCTCACTCGGCTCCAGCCCCCCACCTCCTAGCTCGCCCCTCATTTCCTCCAGGTGTGCACTCGGGTGTCTGTGAAGAGCGTAGGGCCAACTGTACAGTTAGAGAAACACGGTTCTCCAAAAGACCACCCTCACTTCTGACACCAGCTGCGAGTTCAGGGGTCTCCTCTAAGCCATCGTCAGGTTTGATAATTCGCTAGGAGGACTCGCCACACTCACTGAAAGCTGTTATATTCACGGTGGCGGTGACAGTGGATCAGTGGGAAAGGATACGTATTAAATCCGCCCAGGGGAGAGTCACGGCAGAGCCCAGGCTCAGTACAGACACAAAGCTTCCGCTTGTCTTCTGCTGTAGAGCCGGGGACAATGACTTGACCTCCTCCCAGCCACCCAAGGTGACAACATGCATAGGGTACTGTCAATCAGAGAAGGTCACCCAGGGCTTTGGTGTCCAGAGTAGTTACTAGGTTTTAACTGCATATTGCCTATGTAGCTGACCTTTGCCGCCAGCCTTTCCCAGAGGCTGGCTAACACCATTAGTCTCCAGTCCCTCCAGAGGTCAGAACAAACAGAGTGTGACCCAGAGTTCCCACCATAAATCCCATTCGGCCTGCCTAGCGGCCAAGCCCCCAGGACAACAAAGAGACTCCAGCGGGCACCAGGGGCCTGGAGCTGAGGGCAAAGCCCAGCCTTCTCTCGGATAAGGTTAGTCCTTCACTGACCAACTGCCCAGTGCCACCTTCCCCAGTTTAAACTCCTGCCCTAACAATCTGCATTGCCCCACGTCCACCAGGCATAAAATTTCTTCTCCCTGTGCACGTATTATCTCCCTTCTCCATTAGGCATGTAAGTCCCACGCACAGGGAAGTGTGTCTGCTTCTGCACTGCTGCGTCCCCTGCTTCCAGAACTGCACCATCCAGTACGGGGCCCCTACTCGCCTACGGCCAGTGAGCACCTGAAGCGGGGCTACCCCAGCTGAGATATGCAATAAGTATAAAATACACACCGAATTTTGAAGGCTCTGTATAAAAAAGTAAAATATATCACTGATAATTTATTATATTGATTACATGCTGAAATGGTGTTTGGGACATATTGGGTTAAAAAAATAAATTATTGAAATTTATCTCAATGGTTTTGTTTCTATAAACTTATTTAAGGTGGCTATTTGAAATTTTTAAATTATATATATGGCTCGAACTTGAGGCTTCATATGTATATTCATCTATGTACATATATAATATATATACATATATACGAGGTCTGTCCAGCAAAAATCCAACCATTGTTAATATAACAAGAATGGTTTGAACAACATCAGTGTATCCTGGCAGCCCAAGGGAGTGGACTGGAAGGTGCATGTGTGAACAATGGCGACTTCACTGTACTAGTCAGTGGGGGTGGTAGACGCTGTTGAGTGAGCATGTGGACAATGTGGCCGTCACATTCAGAATGACTGAGCTAGTGGGGCAGCGAATCTGCATCAGATTTTATGTTAAGCTTGAACTTTCCTCCACAGAAGCGATTTGGATGATTCAGAAGGCCAGCAGCTGCGGGCAACAACCAGTGATTGGCAGCTTCATCATGACAACATGCCCGCTCGTGCCTCAGAACTTGTGTAGAGTTATTTGGCTAAACATCAAATCACCCAGGGGACTCAGCCCCGCTGAAGCCCAGATTTGACACCCTGCAACTTCTGGCTTTTCCCAAAGCTAAAATCACCTTTGAAAGGGAAGAGATTTCAGAGGGTCAATGAGATTCAGGAAAATATGACAGGGCAGCTGATGGCGACTGGGAGAACTGTGTGAGGTCCCGAGGTGCCCACTTTGAAGGGGACTGAGGTGTCATTGTCCTGTGAACAGTGTTTCTTGTATCTTGTATCTTCTTCAGTAAATGTCCCTGTTTTTCATATCACTTGGCTGGATACCTTCTGGACAGACCTCGTCACATGCATATGTAATATATATGTACATGTCAGACAGCACTGATGTAGAATAGATGTCAGCAAACTTTTTTCTATAAAGGATCCAATAGCAAAAATTTTAAACTTTGTGGACCCTGTGGGCTCTGTTCAACTCTGCCATTTCAGCCCCAAAGCAGCTCCAGGCATTACTTTAAAGGGTGTGGCTGTGTCCCAGTGAAACTCAATTTACAAAAACTAGCAGCCTCACAACTTGGCCAGTGAGCCATAGTTTGGGACCCCCTGCTCTGGAACCCTGTTTATGCCGTAGTAACTAGTCGGTAAGTATTTGCTGAGTGAACGAATGGAAGGAGGCTAATAGGACAGAACGTGGTGAGCACGGTTGGAGGAAATCAGAGGCTAGAGTATGTGAGGCCTGTTGCACATGGATTTTATTTTAAGTCATTGGAGGGAGTGGAGCAGGATAGTGATACAATCTGACATGGCTTTTGATAAAGGACCTCTGTGACAGGTGGCACCCAGACCTGTCCCTGCACCCCTTTAAGAATTCCCGTCCCCTTGCCTTCTCGGGCTTCCAGACGCCGCCTGGATTCCTTGGCTCATGGCCCCTTCCTCCGTCTTCAAAGCACATCGCTCCAACTTTGGCTTCCACCCTTGTGTCTCCTTTTCCTGACTCTGACCCTCCTGCCCTCCTCGAGATCACACTGGGCCCACGTGAATAATCCAGGGTAACCTCCTCATCTCACACCCCTCAGTTTTCCCACACGCCCCTTTGCTGAGGTAACACATCCACAGGTTCTGAGGATTCGGATGTGGACACCTTTGGAGGGCCACTATCTAGCCTACCATAGGGTCAGATGTGGGGGCAAGAGAAAGGGAAGAGGCAAGAATGACCCCACTGTTTTGGGGCTGGGGCAACTGGAGGGAAGCGTGACCAAGATCCACGGAGAAGACCCGGGGCTCAGAGGTTGAGCCACTTTGTCTTTGAAAGCTTCGTCCTGCCCCTGCCTCCCAAAGGTTTTGACGGGGGGTCTCAAGAGTTGGAAAATTTTAGTTTAGGTAATAGCTAATAAGCTTAGCAATCATTACATGTAAAAAGCTGTTGTTCCAGGAACTGAAGGTATGACCCGTCCGGACTCCAGGCGACCATAAAGGGTTCCACTTTTGTGCCCCAGGAGGATGGCGACCAGTCAAGATGGTGTCTGAGCCGCAGCACTTCAGGGTGAGACGTCCACCGCCCAAGACACAGAGAAAGACCACAGGAAAGAATGTGCAACGTGTATCTGATTAACTTTTCCCCTGAATTCCAACCCCTTTACCCACACTTTTCTTCTCCTTATAAAAACGGTCGGTTTAGAACTTCCGGCCAAGATGGAGGCGTAGGTGGAAACACTGTACCTCCTCTCACAACCAAGATTAAGGACAACAAATATTTAGAAACAATAACACAACCAGAACACAGAAAATTGAACTACGGAAGTCGACAACCATTCAACCCTACTGGTAAGAGGGGCAGAGTCGGCAGCCAGTGGAGAGGGAAAGCGGCAGGAAAACGTGGTGGCTGCCAGGCTCGGGAGCGCCGGGTGGCGTAGGTGGCATGGAGCTTGCAGACCCCAGACGTGGGGAGGAGACGGGAGGAGACGAGCAGAGCACGCAGGGCAGTGAGACGGACCGCACAGCGCAGGGCCCCAGCGACAGGAAATAAAGCCTAAAAACACCGATTGAAAAGGTGCCGGGAGAGGCTCCCAGCCTCACAGGAGAGGTCCT
>PVKM010047162.1:0-11529 GCA_004027735.1 Carollia perspicillata
TCTCTTCTGGAAATATATGCTTCTCGTGAGAGATTTCAGAGTGGTTTTGCTCTGTTTTCCCATCCGTAGCTGAATTGGAATGGAAAGCAGATGCGTGACTTAGAGTTCAGACCTCCGAACAGTTGGTCGTAGCTTTGAATTTCACTGTGATTTTAAAGCGATGCCCTTTCCCTAGACCAGCAGCTCGAGTTCTGATTTACTTAAATCAAAGGGGCACCTAAGCATGCTGGGAAGACACGCATAAACAGGATGCAGACACGAGCTTCGTTGCTGGTGTGGCGTTTCTGAAGCCTTACTGAAACGTTCTTTTCAACTCGCTTTCTGCCCCTCACCCCTTCCCATCGTGCTGGGCTGTGTGCATGTCTACCGGACCCATTTCTTGATACAAAGAACAGGAAATTTTCTCTTCGTTAGGGGAAAAACTTTTTGAATAATATATTTCTTGTCATGTTGAAGAAAAAGCATATCCACTTTTAGAGGCAAACAAGGGCAGTGGGCTTTTGAAGTGACGGACAAGGTCACAAGTAGAGGCAGAGAAAGTGTCGAGTGAAACAAACCCACCGGTTTGAAACTCCGAGTCACAGGTGATCATCGTTGCTCGGGAGCACAGCATTTGGACCAGGTTCTGATTTGGATAAACCTTGTCGACTCTGTGGTCAACTAGAGAATTATTTGTGGCTTCTACTAAGTAAAACGTAAGCATTTTTGAAAACATGTAAGAAGCTGTCGTATCATACATAAGAAATTACAGAGAGATACTTTTTTCAAAAGTGATTTTGGGTGGTGTCTGAAAATTTCCTTTGTGGTTAGCTTTTTAAGTAGTTATGACTTATGAGCTATACTTTCGGGGGCTGAGATAAATGAACACGGTTTTCCGAGATTTTAACTTGGTGCTTGTGTAGATATCCGTGGTGGGGACATTTTTGTGTAGTAACTTTATTTTTCCAGCATATATAAAACCATAATCGTGCATTTACAAATACCGATGAGTCTAGTGCCCTTCCCAAACAGCATTCTGGGAGAGAACACCCTGAGGCAGGGGTGTCACACTCAGGTCCACCGGGGGCCACATCGGCCTCGTGGTTGCCTTCAAAGGGCCGAAATCACGTTAGGACTGTATACATGTAACTACGCAGTAAGGAGCTGAAATTACATTTGGCCCTTTGAAGGCAACCGCATCCATTTATATGAATGATGACCCTCTCGCCTACACATCGAGAGAGCACTGGTCACGAACTGTCCCTGGGGGGACTGAGGAGTAGTCTCTGCAGTCATGCTGTGTGTCTGGTGGCTCAGATGCGGAGTCCCAGTGGAGAAAGCCTGGAAAGCAGGCTTAGAAACGTTAGAAAGAACAGAGCAGATGCAATGATGTATGTGTGGTCATTCGCCAGTAACACTGGAGAAGAGAAGGTGGTTGAGGGTTAAAAACTGGAAAGGAGAGGTTCTTCTTTTCTGTAAAATATATGATTGTATTTCTGTAAAGCCCATGGGAAAACTATGACAAGTAATTTAGTCAAGGTACAGGTATGAAATCGGTGTTCACAATGAATACCCTTTTGTAAATAAGCAACATTCAGTTGAATGAGATAATTAAAGAGAGGACATGGTTTCTGTAGCAACAACAGTCTAGAAATAAAATATGCAGAACTCAGGCGAGGAAACTTCTGGACATTGTCGGTAAAGCGAGAACTCCTGTGCATTGCTCACAGAAATGAGAAGGGTCCCCTCTCTGCGGACAGAACTTTGACAACATCTGGCATAAATGTGCATTTACTTTGCTTAAACAACGCCCCTTCTAGGAATGGCGCCTAGGAATGTAGCCTAGGGGCAAAATGGCAAACATATAAGAGGATGTGTAAATAAGGCCATTCCTCGTGGCTTCCTTCACTGCGGTTGGAAAGAAGGCCCGCGTACATTTTCCGGGGAGCCGTATGCGGTTCCGCAGAACCAGTGAGGGGGCGGCACCGGCCAGGGGGCAGAATGGGCGGCCCGACCCCCTTCCTCCGGTGGAGACAGAGCAGCACGCAGACTGACAGCGTGCCTCTGGGAGAAGGGCAGAAACCAGTTAGCAGGTGTTCGCACCCCAGGTTAGTGGGGAGCCAAATGCGGGGCAGAAAATGCCCAACACGTCCCTCTCTCCCGTCATGGCGACTCCCACCCCAGCTCCTGTCTCCTTCCAGGGCGGGGAGCGGACTTGGGCCTGCCTCCAGCGGGCTTTCAGTGGGCCTGCCTGCGAGACCGTCTGTCTTGCTGTATCCAAGTACGGCAAGTCCTCCCGGCTTCCCCTTGTCGATAGGTTCTCGGAAACTGCGACTCGGAGCAGAGGCATGTGTAATGGAACCAGTTGTCTGGCACAGGCTAACTGATACAAACCAGAGTTAAGTTTCTACAGCATCTATCAGTGTTACAACGAAGTGACAGTGAGCGACAGGACACTGTTTGAGGACCTGCCGCCCTGACGGGGGACAGGAGGCAGTCGGAGAACAAAGCTATCAACCATGCACTCAAGCTGGCAGTACCACAGCCGAACAGTAGGTGGCACCCCCGCACCGTGCTTTGCCGCAGATGCCAGGAGGAGCTACTGGTGGAAGCCAGCAAACCTTTCAGGCGGCAGACCACCTGCACAGGCCCAGGAGGCACACGTTCCCAGGCAGGACTGGAGAGGTCTTCGGAGTCCCCAGCCCGGCCGGGTAGAGAAGGACGTCCCTGTATGAGACCAGACCGTGAAGTCCAGAGTGGTGGCTGATTCCTTAGATACTGGAATCCAAACAGTAAAAAAGACGAAATACAAAGAAACAGCCAACTATGACACATTTAAAGGCGATAATTTGATCTCCAGAAACCAAACCTACCGAAAGGAGACATATAAATAGCCAGATAAAGAATTCAAAATTACCATCCTGAGGATGTCCAATTAGTCAAAAGAAAGCACAGACACCAAACAAAATCAGAAAAATGATACATGAACAAAATGAGAACAGCAACAGAGATA
This sequence comes from Carollia perspicillata, assembly GCA_004027735.1. Lineage (NCBI taxonomy): Eukaryota > Metazoa > Chordata > Mammalia > Chiroptera > Phyllostomidae > Carollia > Carollia perspicillata. The sequence goes on from PVKM010047162.1 coordinate 2,993, forward strand.
GAAACTATTGAGGAGAGCCAAAAGATTCTGGAACCGAAGAATAATAATAACTGAGTTGAAAATTTTCCTGGAGGGACTCTACAGCAGATCTGAGCAGATTTGAACTCTACAGCGGTGACTCCAGAAGAATCACTGGATTGAGTCCAGGGCTTACAGAACTACTGAGGCAGAGGGGGAAAGGAAGAAAGTGAGGAGAAGAGACCCTGAGGTGTTCATGGACAAGCAGAACAGCATAAGCATTATGGGAGCCCCAGAAAGGAAAGAAACCAAGAAGGGGGCAGCGAACCTGTTTGAAAAACAATGGCCAAAACTTTCTCAAATCGAAGAAGAAAAAGTGGAGAAACAAATTTAAGAAACTAAAGAACAAGAGCTTCAACTAAGATAACATAGGGAGACCTACATTGAGTCACATCCTAACTGTTAAAAATCAAATATAAAGTGAGAATCTTGAAAGCAGCAAGAGAAAAGCAACTTGTCACATCAATGATCGCTACAAAGAAAATATTTTTAGAGTACACACAAAGGGCAATGAGAAAAGAATCAAAACATGTCACTGTAAAAAAAAATCAGTGAAGCACAAAGGAAGACAGCAAGGGGGGAGAGAGACACAAAAAGCCACCAGACACACAGAAAACAGTCAACGAAATGGCAGTGGTAAGTCCTTTCACATGAGTAATTGCATATAAATGGATTAAGCGCACTAATTAAAAGACAGACTGGCTGAATGGATTTAAATAATTAAGATCCAGCTTTACTCTGTAAGAGATGCACTTTATCTAAGGGTTCACATAGATTGAAAGTGAAAGGGTGGAAAAAGTATTCCGCACAAACAGGGTCCTAAAGAGACCAGCAGTGGCCATACTTGTATTAGACAAAAACTGTCCCATGAGGCATAAAGGGCATTACATAAGGATAAAAAGATCAATTCACTTTTCATTGACCTTTACAAATATACAGCGATTATGACTATACACTTGCCTAACATTAGAACACCCAGATATATGAAGCAAACACTGACAGAAAGGAAGAAACAGAAAGCAAGGCAGTAATAGTAGGAGGTTCCCTATCCCAATTTCAATTGTGGGTGGAGCAACCAGGAAATCAGTCAAACAGAGGACCAATAAGGAGAGAGACCCTTGAACAACGCGAAGGCCAGTTGGGCCTAACAGACCCGTCCACCCAACAGCCGCAGAATAGACATCCTTCCCAAGCACACGTGGGGTATTCCCCCCAAAGACCACATGCCAGGCCACCGAAGAAGTCCTAACAGGTTTTAGAAAACTGAAATTTTACAGAGTACCTCTGCCGACCACAATTGGAATGAAACTAGAAATCAACAGTAGAAGGAAAACACAGAAATCCAAAGATGTGTGGAAATTAAACAACACACTTGAACAGCACTGGGTCATGGAGAAATCGCAGGGGCATTCAGAGACTATCTCGAGGCGAGCGAGAACAAAGCCAGAACTACGAAATGTACGGGGTGCAGTGAAAGCAGCACTAAGAAGCAAGTTCAGGGTAACGAGCCTGCATCTTTTTAAAGGAGCGTTTGACATCTTGCTTCCTGGCAATTGTCAGTTTTGGCTTAAACTCATAAAAATTCTTAAAAGAGAATGAAAAAGAAAAAGGAATAACGATCTCAAACAACAACCTAACCTTATACCTTAAGAAACTAAAAACAACAGCAACAACGAACAATTCAAAGTCATCAGAAGGAAGGAAATAAAGACTGGAGTAGAGAAATGAAATGCGGAGTAGAAAGACAATCGGAGAAAACGAACCCAGAGTTGGGATTTTTAGGTCAACAACATTGACCAGTGAGGAAACTACAGCTTGTGGCCACAGGAGCCGCCACATAATAATTTGATTTTGGTAGTTTTCTTGAGTCCCAACTGTGTTTTGGTGAACGAAGCCCTATTTCTTCACTTGGGCACTTGCTGAAATGGAGGTTCCCTTAAAGCCGAGTAATAACTAGTGCGGTCCTTCCGGCCGGCTCTGCTTTCAGAGCTCTGAGCCTCCGCGGGGCTCCGGCCCTGTGGCCGCATCGCTCCCATGGTCTCCTTCCGCCCTCCCTCCTCCAGCGGCGGGTCAGCGTGAGTCCCACTCGTTTCCTCCTCCGTCTGCACCGTTGTTCTTCATGGGCGCACACGAGATCCCTTCCTTTACTGACGTTGCTGGCGTGATGTCAGTGTCTTCGCGTGGGCATGCGCAAAGAGCTTTTAAGATGGTAAGTTGCGCGCTGGAACTGGGAGCGCTGCTTGCTGCTCTCCGAGCACGTCTGATTCTTTCTCGCCCGTCCCTGCTTGCACCGAGGGTAGGGTCCTTTTGCCGTTTACCTATTACTGCGCAAGGTTAAAAGTCATGTTGCACAAGAGCCATTGTATATTTTAATAATCTTCCACTGGTGTTTGAAATTTTAAAATAGATTATACATTCAGGAGACATGTGTCAGGGGCTTACTATATTCCAAGCCCTGTGCTGGGCACTAGGAATAAAAAGAATGTGGTGTGATCTCTGACTCCAGAGGACTTAGTTGAGCTGAGACACCGCCTTGTAGGGCAGAGAGCTAGTGCCTTGGGATGGGGACCTCGGCGCCGCCCCTTCCCAGCATGCAACAACCAGCAGGGTGGTCTGAGAGCGCAGGCTTCCTCTTCCGTAAAAGTTGGGGGAGGGAGTTGGCCTCGACGATTGCCTATGGTCTTGCCTACATCTGTGATCCCAGCATTTGCTTAGGGTTACTTAAAGTTGTTGTGAGGATGAAATTAGAGAAAAATTATGAAAACACTTTAAAAATTATTAAGTGTTGCCTAATCAAAGATTTTACTAATTATTTATTCATTTGACATTATTTACTAGTGCTTTCAGTTTAAAGACCAGATGCATTAAGTGTTATAACTGAGTTCCAAAAGTTGCAGGAAGAGGGCGACCTTTCCATGTGTTTGGCCCCGAGTTCTAGGGGTGTTTGAGGGTGTCTTCTGATTCCCATTATTGAGTGAAGTAGGTTCTCTGTAGAGGAGCATCGGTTTAAACCACAGGTTGTGGGAACTCAGTAAATTGTCAGGTGCACCCCAGTCCTCGTGGTTGGGGCTGGCTGTGCTCTGAGGCTCACGAAGCTCTGGGAAAATAGGTCGTTAGTTGTTCACTGCCGGGGAGCACACTTGTATTTATGCGAATACGGCCGCATGTCTACAGCTTCACAGGACCGTCGTGCCTGACGTAGAATACGTTTCCTTTTGGGGTCGCTTATCTTTGACTATTTTGTCCATGAAACATTTTGGAGTATATGACATGTACCAGGCCTTCAAATGTATGCGCCCTTTTAGAGTGCAGCCGGCTGTCTTTCTCTGTGTTTGTATATTGTAAGAGCCACTGATAATGTGCAGGAAGAATTAGCTCATAAGCCAGTTCAAAAAGTTGAAGTGCTAATTATGTTTCAGTTATTAGTAATAGATACTTATTCTCAGAGCTAAGTAGTAGTTTCAGCTCGGGAGTTTTTTGATTGTTAAGCATTTTGATTATTCCTGCTAGTCTGATGTTCTTCAAAAGTTTTCATAATGCATACCCTTTTTATTTACTGTGGAAATGGTGGTGAGACTCACTAAGCGTCGCTTTTGAAGTAAGATTTGAATGTATTTTCACTTGCAGTTACTGGCAATAAAGAATAATAACTAACTTGCTTCTTTAGTCTGCTAGGATTTCAGCTTCCACATTTACATTTGTGTTCATGATCACATGATTATAAATTTGATTTACCCCAGCTTTTGAAGAATAAAGTCATTACCCTGCTTTTCCGGTAAGCTCATATAGCAAATGACTCATTCCTTCTTATATATGCGAGGAAAATGGTGTTTCATTGTTACAGCTAGAATCGAGTTGGTCAGCCAGAAGCGAGCCTCTAATTGGTTCCAAATGCTTACTTTTGGGGTTTGGGTGCAGCCTGGAGTCTGAGCTCAGTCTGGAATTTGCTTCGCTTGTTTTTTTCCTCGTGTCCTTTCATTATGGGTAGAGAGAGTCTGTTTTGTGATTCCCCTTTATAACAGTTAATCAGAAAAGTATGGACGCAAACTCCTGAGCCAAATGCAATTTTATAAGGCAAAAAAGTAGGGTTTCTGTGGGTTTCTTTTACATTTTTGTGACCTTTGAAATTATTACAGGAATCGACCTTGGTTCTAAATGGCACTCCACTGGGTGATTTAGCAAGTACCCTTTCCTCCCAGCCTCAGCTCCACGGCCCAGGTGCGGCTCCTGCTGCTGGAACACGCACCTTGTTTTAAAATTCTGACTGGGGAAAAGGCGCGTGGCCTTTCCATGTGCGTCGGTGACGTGCGCGCCACTGTGGAATGTAAGCGTGTTATTAAAGTCCAATCTGAACAGGCAGCCATTCTGAATATTCTAGGGTAGCAAAACCAGTAAAAACCTCAGTGGACCCTTACTAAAGAAACACACCCTCCCTGTATTATTGCCTCGTGCTGGTTATGACGTCTATTACTTAGTTATTTGAAATACAAGGTTGCCTCTGACATTACTCGATTGAAATGTTTCTGGGCATCACGGTTCTTGAATGGAGCGCAGATGTGAGTGGTACGTGCCCCGCCAGCTCAGATAGCGCGCCGTCTGCGACCCTGGAGCTTTCCACCAGTTCTGGAATCCTTGAGCTGAGGGCCACGTGGGAAAGGGGGTTTTAGGGGACAAGGGAGGTACCAGCGGTGGACTAGGGGAGGCAGCTCACGGAGCGCACACATTCTGGGTTGAACTGGGTGTGGCTAGATGCGTACCAGAGGCTTTTCTGGTGGACGTTCTCGGTGCTTTTCTGGCCGACCTAGAGGGTTTCTACAGATCAAGTCACTCGCACAAGGACACGTCACACGCGCTGCCTTGGCGACGTGACCGCGCACACTGCATGCCTCCGTCGCAGCGGAGCTCATGTTCTCTTTTATCCCTTTTTCCCGCACTTCATTTTTAAAGGTGTGTTTGAAAGCAAGTCACCAACATACTAGCAAATGAAGCTGTTCACCAAAGTTCGTGAGAAATGAAAATGGATAGAGGCATGATGTATAGTTGTTGTGAATTGATCGGTCCACGGGATGGGTCCTAGGTACCGTTTGCTGCCTGACTTCCATTGGCCTCGCTCTGGGCGCGGCCAAGAGTTAGGAAATCCTTGCAAGTCAGGGATTGGGAATTGTCCCGATGCCTAGCACACGCTCGGCACATGGCAGGCACACAATAAACTTTTGTGGACTTGAGCTTTTTGAAATTGAATTTGAAGGCAAAAGACGTGGTACTGTTCTAGTTTCCCCACTCACTGGCTGTGTCCTCGGGGGGCTTCTAGGCGTCCACCTCCATGACACTGGAGCGTGGTTCCATCGGGGTCTGGAAAGTCGGGGGCCGAGCAGAGCACAACACAGCACTTAACAATCATTTACTTGTGTTGGTTGTGTGTGAGTTCCTTTGTAGGATCAGCTGATGAGAGATGGACTAAGCCAGTTTTCCAAGTGCAGCTCACCTCATCTGGGGACTCACGGTGCGTGCGTGCGCTCTGGTGTATAGCAGCGGCTTATATTTTCTTTCATTCCCCAGTGTGTCCTCTCTAGCACTCCTCACAGTCTGACCATGTCTCCTACCGAATGAGACCAAAAGGTGGGAGCAGTGGCCTTCATACTGAGCCCACGCCGCCGTTCCGTGGGTGTGCACGCCGAAGTCTGGCCGAGCTGTCCCGGCTGTTTGGTGGCGGCGGTGGGGCCTGAGGACCACGGTTGCCATCTGATCGCATTTTCCACGTCAGGCGTCTCCAGGTGGTGTTGGCAGATCTCGGGATACACATTAGAGGAGGTATCAAAATAGCTAGATTTGAGAGGCCATGGGCAAAAAAACCACCTTTGTCTTATTCTCACAGTGATTCTAGGGGAACTATTCTCGTGAGCCGTTTTCGTGGTTGAATTGCACCCTCACGGTGTCTGCCCAGTGACACAGCGGCCACTTCTCTGCACGTGTCTGGCTTTCCCCCGCATCCCTGCCGCGGCCTCGCCCGTGCCCTCCGCACTGTGCGCTTGAAATTGGGGAGCGTCCCCTGCTTCCTCCCCCGGGGCGTTTTCCTGTCTCTGATCCGGATTCCATACGTCCGATATCTGTAGGTGATCTTCACTCATCTAGCCCACGGGTGTTAGGTGTTGCGGGCTCCTGAGACACCCTTCAGGTCGACCTCCCTGGAAAGGCGCGCTCCTCTTCCTCCGCATCCTGCAGCTGAGCTCAGGAGGGGTTTCCTTTGGGGACGTGGGGACTGCAAGTTTAGCGGAGAGCCCTGCCTTAGACCCTTTAGTGAACCAAAGCCCCGCCCGCCTCCCCACGCAGCCTCCTGGGGCAGTGGTGCCGCGCCTTAGCGCACTGGCTTTCAGGGATGCCGGGGCCTCCCCTGAAGGTTCTGATTTTTCACCCGTCAGAACCGAAAGCAGACAAGAGTGTCGGGGGCGTCCAGTGTGTCGCCAGTTTAGGAGACTGCCGCACTGGAGCCCCCGCACCGTCCACTGTTGTCCGCACTGTCCGGGCGCGGCTAGTCAGCTGGACAGCCCGAGGCAGCAGTCCCCGAGGACAGGCTGGGGCCTGCGTCTGGGCACACACGGCCGCCCTGGGCCCTGTCGCTGCAGGCGCCCAGTCACCAGATCGGCCGCTACATCCAGGCTTCTGTGTGGTTTCGGTCATGAAAGAAGCCACGTGTCGTTGGGTCGGAAAACTATTAACCAACTGGACTGACAGGCACCACGTTAATTGTTTTGTGTTTTCCTCCACGGCGAGCGCTCTTCAGCCCAATGTGTGAGGCACTTGCTAATTGTTGAGGACTGTTAGTTGGCCATGACGTGCTTTACAGATTACCTTGAAGGTTCTAGCTACCTGAAGTCTGTCTTACTTTTATCTTTTGTTATGTTTTTGAAGTCTGCTCTGAATAACAACTGAATGACTGCCGTGTTTAGATTTGTAGATGCCCCCGAGCTATTCAGTCGTGGAAGTTCAGTGTTGTATATTGTACACCGATGCATTTATCCGGCTCTCTTATTTTACAGAATAATTTATTGATCACATGTAAAACTTGGAACAAGGACTAGATTCATTTTCCTCACATTATTCTGATAAATCCCATTGTATCTAGTCCAGGGAGGAATGTTGTCACCGTGTGGCAGGGTGGGATTGTCAGAATGTGGCTGTAATAAACTTGATGTCTTCCTTCTCTTTAGTGTTATTCCTCTATTAAAAGAGTCTGTTGGAATATTAATGCAGAGAACTCCTCCTTTGCTGGAAAACCTTCTGCCTCCGTGCTATCAGAGGGTAAGTGTCAAAGCTGCCAAACCGTCGGGCTATGCGCTGCGTCCAGACTGGCCGGGCCTGCAGCTTGGGGGAGCTGGGTCGCCCGCGTGGACGGTTTAGTCCTGCTCTGGGGCCGCGCACTGACCGTGAGCGCGCTCACACGGACCGGGCAGAGTCGCTGGAAAGCATGGAACTCTGCGAGCCACACGGGGCAGAGGTTGTCCTCGTCCGTCCTTGTCCAGCAGTTCCTTTACACGCGTGGACACGGACTGCAGATGACAGAAGCGTCTGCTCAGGTTTTTCCTCTGAGACACTGGGGTGGCGAGGGTGCAGGAGACAGACCGCGTCTCTGCTCCCCAAGGGTGGCGCCTGGTGGGAGACGCGGGCCCTGAGGGAGGCGGCAGTGGGTGGAATGCCCGTGATGACACCACGGCAGCACAGAGCGAAGTGAAGGGCTGCCCCAGATTTGCTGAGGAAGCCGTGGTCCGGGACCTGGAGATCCCAATGGCTGGGCAGAGCCAGACGGTGAGACTCCGGAGAAGCCGGGAGTGGCGATGCCGAAGTTCTTTGGAGGGGGGAACGACTGAGCCGTGGGAAGAACAGGAGAAGAGGCCGTGGGGCTGCGGTGTAGCACCAGGGAGGGCGCGGGGCGGCCGGAGGGAGAGGCAGGCTGGCCACATGGGGGTCTGGGACTTGCCGAGAGGCTGGGGTTTGGCTCCAGTGAAACGGGAGCATTGGGCCGCTTCTGGGCAGGAGGAGCGGCGCCCGGGGCTTTAAAGTTCCTCCGCTGCGGGTATCCTGCTTGCTGTTAGAGCCCAAGTTCTCGGGAGAAGGAACGCAGAGAAAGCCAGGCTGTCATGGTTGCCAGGGTGTCTCGGCTTGTGAGGCTGCTGTCATCTGAGCCGGCCACTGGGACCCGGGGGTCTCGGGGAAGAGGGAGGTAAGGCGCCAGTGTATGGGGGCGGGGGGAGAGGGAAGGCGTCCACTCACGCCACCGGTGCCGCTGGTCCCGACAGAGGCCGTGTCGCCGCAGGTTTGAGGATGGAGACACCCCCAGACCTGGGGCTCTGTGCTGGCTGCCAGGGGCCAGGCAGGTAAGTAGTCGGGTAGGCACACCTGGCGTTTCAGGGGCAGAGCAGGACTAAAGGGGTGTGGCATCATCAGTAGGTCAGTGGATTTACGACGTTAGGGCTGTTCCTCCAGGTTTAGGCTCAGGTGGGGAGGCAGGACAGGTCTGGGGC
>PVKM010047163.1:0-11509 GCA_004027735.1 Carollia perspicillata
GTTCATGGCAACATTATTTATAATTGCCAAGATTTGGAAGCAGCCTAAGCATCCATCAGCAGATGAGTGGATAAAAAAGTTGTGGTACATTTGCACAATGGAATACTACTCAGCAGTAAAAAGGAAGGAAATTTTACCCTTCGTGACAGCATGCATGGACCTGGAGAGCATTATGCTAAGTGAAATAAGCCAGTCAGAGGAAGACAAATACCACATGATTTCACTCCTATGTGAAATCTAATGTGATACCTAATGATTTCGCTCCTATGTGATACCTAATGAACAAAGTACACTAACAAAATAGAGACAGACTCGTGGGTAGAGAAGAGACTAACAGCTGTCAGGGAAAGCGGGGGTTGTGGGGCTAAGTGAGAAAGGTGAAGGGATTAAGCAAACAGAAACTCACAGACAGAGAGCAGTACGATGATTACCCGAAGGAAAGGGGCGCGGAGGGAGGTAGAGGAGGGTGTAGCGGGGATAAATGGTAAAGGAAGGAGACGTGACTTGGGGTGGTGAACACACAATATGATATACAGATGATGTGTTATAGAATTGTACACCTGAAACCTACATAATTTTATCAATCAAGGTCACTCCAATAAATCCAATTTGAAAAAAGAAGTGCAAGACCACAGGAACACTAGAAGATAAGCCTGATTCTTAAAGAACTCCTTAAGAACTTTGCCCATTATCATCTCTTTCACTCATATTCCTTGGCCACAGCAAGTCATGTGAGGCTGGGACTATCAATAAGGCAGGGAAATTAACGTTGCCTAGGTGAGTGGAAGGAACTGACGTGCCGGAGGGCATGGCCGTATTTCATGGAATTCAGGGAAAGCATAAAGAACTGGGGAAAAGTATCTAATGTACTATAAGGGACTGTCACTTTTCCTGGAGAGCCTAACAATGAGATACATGTGACCTCTTCCCATGTGGTGGAGCTGTGACCTGTGGGAACTGAGACATGGTGGCTGACCCCAGTGCCCTGTGTGTCTGTAGCTGAAATGACCATCACCAAAGACGTGAACACTTCTGTTTCCGGCTTCAGACAAGCTTTGCACGTGCTGCTTCATAGGCAGCAAAGGAACCACTCCATCTTCCTTTTCAGTGCCCTTGCCTTCCTGTTTCCTCCCTCCTGCCCCAGTTCCACGACTGACACGCCCCTCCAAGCCCCCTGTGTATGGCGGCTCCATTTCAACTCAGTAATACTCAGCCGATGGGTCAGTTCCACGAGGCTCCTCCATTCTCATCGAGCCCAGGGCTGCTGCACTGCTGTAAATACATGCCTGCATTTCTCGGTCTTGCTGATGAAGGAAAGACTCAAGAGCGTGGCTGGGTTCTGTCCTTAGAAGCTGAGGTCTCTCTGTCCTCTGAAAATCTTTATATGAGCCTGCCCCAAAAGGAATCCCGTAGGCTCATAGACTATGAATGCCGGGCGCGTTAGAGGTCATCGAGTCAGTCCTACTGTGTTACAGATAAAACAAACAAGGCTTAAAGGATCCAGTTAGTAAACGAACTAGGACCATGGCCTCGTACTTCTGATGCTCAATGCAGTGGACCCACAGTGTCCCACCACATTCGTCCTTCCCTGGTGGCGGGGGGGAAGGGTTAGTTACATTGTATGAAAATTGTCATAAACATGTGTAGCAGGATACTAGACAACGTTCTGTGACTACATGAATTTGGGGTCCCTGGGATCTCTCTGTTTATATACCCATCCAAGGCTGCCAGAACTAGTAATTAGACTCTTTGGTCAAAGAAAAGGAGGTCTCAGCTAAAATACAAAGGTACATATAAAGAGTTCTTAGCTCTTGATCTTCTAAGGGCCCAAGGGCCAGAGTGGCATTTTAGAGACATCCTTCCAACCAACTCTGGCATTCCCAAAGCACTTTCAGAGAAAAATGGGAGTCGGAGGGATTGGGAAGGAGGGCCCGAGACCGGTGACGTTGTCAACACTAAATAACTGGGAAATCACTGAGCCGACTGGTTGTATTTGTGACTGTATTCAGTTTACCACTGCCAGAACTGAATTTCAGAACTGATGCTATAATAGAAAAATAGAGTAAGTTATCATTTATCCTGTGAATTTTACACCTACAGTGTGTTAGCAAGATAGTAATACTGACTACTAGTACTGAAAATAAAAGTAGGCATAATACTGCTAGCTAATATATATAGACAAAGATCTGGAAGGATTTAAAAATGGAAGAATTTTGTTTGGCTAATACGCATTTTTTAAAATAGTTTATTTATTTATTTTTAGAGGGAGGGGAAGGGAAGGAGAAGGAGAGGGAGAGAAACATCAATGTGTGGTTGCTTCTCATGCACCCCCTACTGAGGACCCAGCCTGCAACCCAGGCATGTGCCCTGACTGGGAATCGAACTGGCAACCCTTTGCTTCACAGGCCTGTGCTCAATCCACTGAGCTATACCAGCCAGGGGCCAATATGCATTTTTAATTTTTCCATAATAAACATGCACTGTTTTAGTTCTTGGAAAGATAGGTCATTTTAATTTTAAAACAATCACCTCCTACCTACTCTCCTCCACTACTTTCTCTCTGACCTGATACAAATCTTCTCCACTTTCACTTGTTTTTGGTGTTCCCATGTCCTCTGGCACTGGAGTTTGTCCTCCCAGCATCCTTCCCAGTTCTGTCACAGCTGGCCGTGTCCCCCAAACCTGTGCCTTTGTAATAGTTGCTGGTTTCACTGATGTCGAGGGTGTAGTGAGCCAGGACACCATCACTGTGACTCTGGAGAGTCAAATTAACCAGAAAAACAAATTAAAGAAAAAGCACTGAGACCACCAATCGGCACTTACCATTCTGAGTGAACTTTGGTGAAGGTACTATATATGTACTAACGATGTATGTCCTACTTCAAAACTACCTGAAGAGACTTTGAAAAAATAAGTTATCAAGATAGAATTTGATTTAAAAAAAAACCAAAGCGGCAGTGGAAGTTTGGTTCCTTTTAGCAAGTTGAGAAGGCCACAGATGGGTAAGCCTGGGGCTGTCAGTCTTGAGGAGATGTGACCAGAGATGTTCTTGGTATATTCTGATGGGCACGGGGGCTAGGGGTCGGGGGGAGGAAGGACACTTAGTCTAGCCTTAGGCCAGGAGCTTCTGGGAAGGTTCCCTGGTGGAGGTGACTCCTGAACCAAGTCCTCAAAGGTGAGTTAGGGTTTGCCAGGGAAGGACATGTTCTTAGAAATGATAAGAAAACCTGGGCTTCCTGGCAAACAAGGCAAAAAGGGAAACTATATGTTATTTATTTCTTAGTATTTGTGAAAAGGGCCATACCTTTCTGGATGCTAGAAAACAAAACTCTAGAATAATGATTCTCAAGTATTTTCTGTATAAAAATACCCCAAACATCATGGGACCTCAGGTCGAGAGATTCTGAGTCAATAGTTCTGGGGTGGGGTCCAGGATTCAGAATTTTAACACATTTCCCAAATAATTCTGATGTAGTAGCCCCCTCCAGCCCTCTTTAAAAAATATATTGCTGTAAAAGAAATGTTTAAATTAAGTTATTCGTTAAAAAATATTAAGCACTGTCCTCAATGTTGGGGAGAGATGGGAGAACAAGACAGAGAAGCCCCCAGTGCTCAGGGAAACTTTACTCGGTTTGGGGAAAACCGCGGAATCTGAGCTTCTGCCTCTGCTCCCCAGGTGCTGCCCAGGGGCCCCTCACACCTCTGCACCTGTCCCACAGGCCAAGGCCTCCGTGGCTCCTAACCGCAATCCTCCCTGGTTTGAGTTTTGGTCACCAGGCTATTTGCCTAGGCCCCGGGGGCTCTGTCATGGAAAAAGCCCAGACCAAGGCCTGGGGCAGAAGCCCCTAGGATTCTCCAACCCCCGTTGCTTTGAGTGAGCAGCTGAACAGCATGTGACCAGGGTCAGCAGCCGGAATGCAAGGAAAGAAACCACTGAGGGTTCTGACATGTGCGGAGGGGCTAATGGGGGTGCACTTGGGTGTGCAGGCTCCCAGCTTCAAGGGCAGTGTGCTATGGACCGAATTGTGTCCCGCCCCAAATTCAGATGTTGAAGTCTCAACCCCCGAGATGATGACATGAGGAGATGGGGTTAGTGGGAAGTATTTGGACTACATGGGGTCACCGGGGTGAGGGCCTCATGACGACATTAGTACCTTGTAAGGAGAGAGGGCAGAGAGCTTGCTCGCTCGCTCTCTGCCACCTGAGGGCACAGTGAGAAGGGGACCAACCAGGAAGAGGGCTCTCACTGACACCTGGCGCACCGGCCCCCAGCCACTGACTTCCATCCTTCCAGATCTACGAGAAGACGAACGTCTGCTGTGGCAGCCAGAGCTGACAAGACACAGTAGCAGGGCTGTCAGCCCCTCTCCTGGCTGCGGCTTTCCTGCTTACTCTGGGGTTCCGTTTAAGCCCTGTGCCCCAGCCCCTGCCTGGCCCACTTATCTCCCTGGGCACTCCTTCGGAGCCTGGAACCTCAGCCTGCTCCCCTCCCCTCCTAACGGGCTTTGGAGTGAGCTGCAGGCCCACCTGGTATTACTCTTGGTGTGTGAGTCCTGGCTACCTTGTGACACAAATACTGCAGAGCCGTCAGTGACAACCAGTTAACATTAGACAGAACAAGAAGCCCCAGAAGGTGCATGCAGGCATGTCCGTGTGGGTATGAGGTTTGTGCGTGAGCATGTGTGTGTGTATGAGTGAGCATGCACAGGGGTATGTGTTGAGAGACTGGATACCTTCGGACAATGGCCAGACCATACAAAACAGAGCTCTGACCCACAACCTGCAGCACACAGCTCAGGAAGCCAGCCTGTGACAAGGCAGACTTGTTGGAAGACAGACCCCATCTCTAGTAACTAGTCCAGGAAGCCAAACCACAATCCCTGTGGCAGTCGGCCCTGATTTTTTCCTCCTGCTTTCGGTTCAGGAGAAGTACACACGCGCCCCAAAACAATAACTAGAACTCACTTCCAGGTCCCCACGCCAATAGCATCCCGTCGGGGCAAACCTGCAGTCTTCCCTTTTCCACTACAAAGTGTTCCCGCTCCTCTGCCTGCCTGTGTGTCTCAGCCAGAACACAAGTGATGGTGGCTGCCTCCCTTGCTGGAGCAAGCCCCGAATGAACAGCCTTCACTTGTTCTCACTGGCTGGTCTTCATGGAGCTTGTGAGAGGGGCTCTGTGTGCATGTGTGAGTGTGTGTGAGTGTGTGCATGCCTGTGTGTGTGTGGGGAGGAAGGGGTGGCAATGTTGAGGGTAAGAGAAAACCTAGGGGGAGCCTGTACTGACAATGAGATCTTATCACTTCTGGGTTTGTGCCCTTGGTGTCTCTTCTCTTTTGGAGCTGATGGGAGGGGTGGGGGGAGGAGACAGGAGAGAAGGGAGAAGGAACTGGGTGAGAGTCTCTTCCGTAGTACAGAGAGGTGATTGTGAAAGCCAGATTTGTTGGGGTAAAGTAATACAGAGTCTCCAGAACCAGCAAGAGATCTCTCTTCCCTCCCACCTGAGTGTGAGGAGACCTCTGGGCATTTGCTAGGCACTATACTGCACTACTTCGCCTCTTCCTTTCATTGTTGAAAGCCAACGGCAGGCACCGATGTCAATACATCATTACCCTGTCTGTGTGCCTGCCCCTCCCTCCAGAGGCACCTGGTGCCTCCTGGTTGAGACGGGGCCCTGCCTTCCTGCTGTGAGTGTATCAGGATTTCATCTGAGGCTGGGCAGCCACTTGCCAAAATTAATGGTTGGTAAAATTAGAGCAAACAGAGGTAAATAGCCCATTACTGACCACACAGTGTCCCTGTAATTTCAACTGCAGTAAAGAGATCACTAAGGTACTGCAATTTTCTGATCAATGATGGTAATTTTCTTCCCCCTATGATCAACTTAATCACACTAAGGGTCTAAGAGAGCATAGGGGTCAGAACAAAATTACACGGCTGTGCACATGTCTCCGTGGCCTCGGTTTATTTCGCACATCATTCTAACTGATGCAGTGTTGTGCTCACTCAGAAGTAAGCGCAGGGCACTTGTAGGAACTAGCTGGCCATGCCATGGGCCCGCACTGAGGACTGCAGAGTAAGACCATCTGGTCTGGCCACACGTACCCAACTCTGCAAAGCCTCCATCCAGCTGTGGTTTTAAAATCGAAGAAATCAAAGCTCACACCCTTGCCCTTGCCACACATGTGCTGCAAGCCTGGGAGCCGCCAGTGGCTTTAACAGGGCGTAAGTGGCAGAATGAAGAGAACTCCTAAGCCCTGGGCCTTTTTCTCCTGTGCACAGGCAGCAGCTGGAGTAATCGTGCTGGGGCAGGAACGGCTGCCAGCTAAACTCAGCACCAGAGGGTCTCAGGGCCCGTGGTCTGTTCACTTGCTCGGCAAGAGTTTGATGAATAGTTCTTTCCCTGTTGTTTTCCAATCAATCATCCAGTTTCGAACGTGTCTATTTTCTTTCACCGTTTGTCCTGTACTGTCACCCAAAGGGCAAATCATATTAAATCAGGAGTTGACTTAATTGCCAGTTGCAAATGTTAAAATCCATACTGTAAATCCATTAACAAACTGATCATTACATGAATCACCCACGTATTGCTTGTGCATAAGAACTGAGACGAACAGTGCCTAATGACATTGAAAGGCAGCAATGCGCTGAGCAAAAAATTAATGGCCACGCCAGGGGCAGAGGAACTCCAGTCAGCTCGAGTGTTTCCACCAACCAGATCGCTGCAGATGAAACCTACCGGAAAGTGGCAGTGACTCATGGCAACCCGCAGGAAAGGGGGTAGAGAGAGAGTGTGTGACGCCTCTCTCTCTCTCCCCGCCTGTCTGTCGCAGCACCACCGCCTGTCTGTCGCAGCACCACCACAACCGTGGTTATGAAACTGCATTCTCCAGGGCTTAAGCTCCAATCCTAAAGCAAAGGAGGGACTTCAGTTGGACACAAAACCTAACACTCTAATCTCCCCTGCGTCCTGGCCTAAACAGACACCTCCTTCATGCATTGTGTCCATCGGGTACAATTTCCACCCTCATTCTAATCCAACTCAGCCCTGTTTTTTTTCTTGTTAACAACCTCTGAGAAATGTATTGTTATGAAAGGAGGAAGAAAGGTGAAATGCAGCTCCCCCCGCCCCCTCTGAGAGCAGACTCTGCTTTGGAAATAGGCCCTTTGAAAGGTCATTTCTCTCATACCATATGGTCCTGAGATCAGGGCCCCTAGGTATTTTCCCAAAAGAATTGAAAACTTCTGCCTACACAAATACCTGCACAGGGATGTTTACAGCGGCTTTATTTATAATTATCAAAATTTGGAAGCATCCAAGGTGTTTTTCAGTAGGCAAATGAATAAATGACTGTGGTTGATCTGGAATATCATGCAAAGCTAAAAAGAAATGAGCTGTCAAGCCGTAGAAAGACAGGGGGAGGAACCTTCAATGCATGCTGCTAAGTGAAAGAAGCCCATCTGAAAAGGCCACATACCTAATGATTCCAACATGTGACATTCTGGAAAAGGTAAAACTATGGAGGCAGTAAAAAATCGAGGGTTGTCAGAGGTGGGCCAGGGGCATGGGGGAGGGATAACCAGGTGGAGTGCTGAGGATTTTTAGGACAGCAGATCCACTCTGTGTGATACTACAAGGAGAATACGTGTCATCATGACGCTTCTGCCAAACCCATAGAATTTCTGCCACTGAGGGCAGCTCTGGGTGGTTCTGACGTGTCAGTGTGGGCTCCTCCATGGCAGCACACGTGCCGCTCCCTGGGGGTGTCCACTGAAGGGTGGGCTGCACACGTGAGGGGCAGGGGACGTATGTGAAATCTCTGTGCCTTCCTAATTTTGCCATGAATCTAAAACTAAAGACTTTAAAAAGTGAAGTCTTTATAAAGAAAAAAGCAAAAAACAAAATAAACAAAAAAAGTGAAAAGATCATTTCTCTCAGGGGGCAGAGCATGTCAGTCGGGCCATTCTCCATGCGCCCTAAGGGAGGGGCATTCAGGAGGGAGGGAGGATGGGCCTGGCCATGTCCTGTTGGTACAGATGGCCCTGCTGTCTGGGTTTGCACAGTGCCACATGACAGGACCAGCCCCATGGAGTTAGTTACATTTAAATTAGTAAAACTGCAAACTAACTATTCACTTCACACTAGCCTCCATGCAAGTGCTCGATAGCCTATGTGGCTAATGGCTCCCGTACCGGACAGCACGGGTTTGGAACATTTTCATCATCACAGAAAGTTTTGCAATTGACTAGCACTACTCTAGACTCGAGGGAGCCACAGGGACTCCCTTGGAGGTTGAGTAAAATCACCAATCAAGAATGCACATGGTTGAGAACCCGCAGTTCCAGATTCCAAATGACTCTAGCAATGGACACCATTTCCACAGGGACAATCCCAAAAGACAGAGGCCTGTGGGTGGGCCAGGACTGCAGAGGGCTTGAGAGGTGTGCTGACTGCACCAGTGATTGAACTTCTCTTTTGCAATCCTTGCTGGTCTGACAGGCTCCTGCAGAATTACATCACTTCCTAAAAAGCAGGCAAACACTTCTCCTTCAAGTTCACACCTACCCAAACAAGCAGGAAACAGGAAATATTCACGTTTCAGGGAGGCTGAAGCCAGCACAGCATCATGCCGGAGGGAGAGCCCAGGAGATCGAACAGGAAGGCTCCCCGCGCCGCCCTCGTCTTTGCCCTGATAATCGGGCTCCTTCCCTATGGCCGGGCTCAGGGTAAGCTACCTCCATGCCAGGGTGGAGGAGAATGAAGCCTTGTTTGGTGCCCGAGGCTACAGAGGCTACAGAACTCTGCCAGGGAAGCTAACACCCAGAAAATGTAATCCTTTTTTGTGAAAGAAGTGGAGAAAATTAGAACTGTCTTTTTAAGGTGCTGGGGTGGGAGGGTGAACTTGGCTTTCCCTGCAGCTATCGAATCGCGCTCCAGCTAGCTCGTTTAATGTAATCTGCCTGCAATCTTTGTCTTCTAAGATATGTGGGTCCCTGTAATTTACCGGCTTT
Source organism: Carollia perspicillata (assembly GCA_004027735.1). Taxonomy (NCBI): domain Eukaryota; kingdom Metazoa; phylum Chordata; class Mammalia; order Chiroptera; family Phyllostomidae; genus Carollia; species Carollia perspicillata. The sequence continues at coordinate 9,010 of PVKM010047163.1, forward strand.
AATGGGCATATTAAGAAAACTATAAAGTCTTTGACAGTTCGTGTAAAAGAATGTTTCATTCAGCTGAAACAGCGAAATAATAATAAATGTGGTTTTAATAATGTGGGCTGAAAAGGCTACTGGTCTCAAAACTCCTGGGAAAACTGGAGTATGGAAATTTACTACTGGAGAGTGTACTAAAAACAAGAAGCCATACGTTTATAAATATGTAAACAGGAAATTATCTGAGGAGTTCCCAGGCATCCACTGTAACTTTTTAAGAAAGGTTTTTTTATCTGTTTCTCTTTCATCTTGTTACTTTGAGAGGTATTTCCTTTGCATTGATTGTTACTGATGAAGCTTTGTTTTAAAAAGTGATGTGATTATATAGCGCGTCAAAGGTATTGGAAAAGACCAAATATTAAATCTCATTCTTTCGAGCAAAGAACAGCTGTTAGTTTATATCCCTGACAGTTGTTACAAGCCTGTCACCCTCAAACGCCTCCTACAGTGGTTTTGTTGACTTGCATTTGGATAGATAAACTTGCTGCCCATGGTTTCTTCAATGGGTGCCACCTGCTTCTAGTGTAGGGCAGTACTTCAAGCAAAGGGAAAGTTCTCAAGCTTTTTTTTTTTTAATTTATTGATTTTGGAGAGAGAGAGAGAGAGAGACAGAAACATCAGTTTGCTGTTCCACATATTGATGCATTGATTGGTTGCTTCTTGTATGTGCTCTGACCAGAGATTGAACCCACAACCTTGGTGTATCAGGATGACGCTCTAACCAGCTGAGCTATCCAGCCAGAGCTTCAAGCCGCAGTTCTTAAGGAGGATAGGGGCATCAGGCACTGATGACCTAACAGGTGTCACAGCTTCCTGGAGATTAGCAGTTGGCATCCAGCCACCCCGAGTCCACCAACTGCTCTTTCCCTGTGGCTCTCTGCATGGCCTCTCCAGGCTTTTGAGGTGGAAAATGAAAGGTGAAAGGCAAACCATTCCAGCTGGAAAGATGTTTGGTTGAAATGCAGGTTGGCATTCAAAATGAGTTGGTTGAAATGGAGGTTAGCGTTCCAAAATGAGTTTGGGGGACAGTATGTTTGTGCATAAAGTTTCAGAGCTGGGAGACAGCCTAAAGGTTATGCAGCTCTGGCTGCACGGGGGTGGGGGTACGGGTGAAGAAACTGAGGCAGAGGAAGTTGAGTTGTCTGACTCCCACTGCTAGTCAGCTTTTCTGACCTGGACTCCAGGGTTCTCCTCTCCTCCAAGGGACCAACCACACCCCCTGCCACCATCACTGGACCAGTCCTCAGAGCCTGCCCCAAAAAGCGGGGCTTGCCATCCACTTTCCGCCTCTTGCAACTCACACGACCACCACCCACGTGCGCCTCAAACATGCCCCTGATTGCAACATGGACCTCACCTGAGGATGTTCTTGAGCTGAAAATGACTGGATTGAAGTGTTTGCAGTTCAGGAGATGCAGAAGGAATATGTGAAGAGACCCAATCCATAACATTTCTCTCTCTGAGACCCGCAAGTGATCTCGTGACTCTTGAAGACCTTCGGTGGCTCCTTTTTTATGCTCCTTAGACTCTAATGTCAATCTCCTTGCCAGGGGCCCCTCCTTCATGTGTCCCCCACTCCCCAGCCACAGCCCCTCTAGTCACACTGAACGGAGCACACGCTCCAAGCCTCTGTGGTTCTTGCCATTTGAGTGACAAGTTCTCTTTTTACCCTCTAGTGAATTTATATATATCCTTAAAAGGCTTAGACTGAATGTCACCTCCTCATTAACGCCTCCCTTTGCTTCGCCCTCCCTGGTGCTCTGTCTTTACCTCCTGTTATGCCCATGGAGCTAAATGTATGTAAACTCAGGTCATTGCTTTGAATCCGAACTGTGTCTCTGCCCATATCTTCCACCGGGCTGTGAGCACCTGCAGGGAAAATCCTCTTTAGTTCATATTTGACTTCCCAAAACCCAGTAAGGAGTCAGCGTGAATCAGGAGCTCAATAATAGTTAATAAATACTAAAATCATCCTAGAATGGATAGGAGGCTGATTACTAAGCACTGATGAGCTACGGACGCCAGGTAGTGTTAGCACGGCAAAAGTCGAAGATGAAAAGCAGCGTTTAAATCACACCTGCATTTGAGTAGAACACAGGCATTACCCGGCTCACCCCACACATTTGCTGGGCCCTTCCTGGATTCCCAAGGTCTGAAAATGCAAAAACGCCACTTGCAAAAAGCTGTATAATCAAGTTTATTACTTTAAGATTAGTCCAGGGAAAGGCTATTTTAAATTAAAGACTGAATATACATTTTTGAAATTAATTAATGTATATCCTTTTGAGCTGATGGTGCCTAAGACTTCAAGATGAGTTAGTGTATCGGTGTCCACTTGTATTTCCTTGAATTCTTCCAAAAAAAAAAAAAAACCTGGAGATATTTGGTGAAAGGATCCAGTCTACCAAACAGCCCATCTCTCTCTCTTTCACCAAATATCTCCAGGTTTTTTTTTTTT
>PVKM010047164.1:0-11521 GCA_004027735.1 Carollia perspicillata
GGAAGATTGCAGAAACAGTGTTATCTTTGGCATAAATAAGCAACGTAATTAAAGAATAGGCTTTAAAGTAAAGATAAGGAATTCTGTTTTGCACCTTCTGGCTGTGTTTGAGAATAAGGAACATGTAAGTAGAAATGTTCAGGTAGACAGTGGGAGAGTGGAAATCAGTGGTGGAGATAAATATTTAAGGGTCATCCACACAAAAAAAAATCAGTGGACAACCCTAGCACCGGAGAGAGATGGCAAAGAAACAAAGATCATATGGGTCCTTTCTTCTTCTTTCAAAAGGTGGCTGTTTTCCAAAGACGAAGACATAGCAAGCCATTGGAGAGAGCAGGAACAAAGGTTTGTGTGATCTTGAAATGTGCTCATGAAGCAGATGGAGCCAAAGTGCACTGAGTTTGGTTGATTTCACCATTAAATAGAGGACACTATGGCAATGGTGATACATTGGCTTAAATCTCTCTAAGGTCTAAATAGCCCATATGAGAGCATTTCCTAATGGAAGAGTTACATTAAAGCCAGGGGGAAATTTAAGCTAAGGAGATCAGAGTAGGCAGTACCAGAGACAAGAATTCAAAGTTAGCTTCTGTTTCTTGCCAGACCCTGACTGATACAGCACCCAATTTGAATATAGGCAATTCAATGATAGACACCCTTTCTTAAGCTACTCTCTGAGTCTGTCCTTGCTAAGGCACACCATAACAATTAGTAGAACTTAAATCTCTGAGGTTCAGAGTGGACCCCATCAGAGGAAAGTGGCTGTGCCCAGACAGAAAGCATTTTCAGTGAGAGCGTTGTAACGTCATTCTTTTTCCCGACAAATACTGAGAGTCTAATATGCACCAGACACTGTTCCAGGTGCTCGGAATATAGCATGAGCAAGACAAGTTTCTGCCTCATAAAGTTAATTTTAATGGAAGGAGGTAGTTAATGCACACACATATAAATTTAAAAAGGCAAGTTGAAATAATGGTAAGTAGTATTTTTAAAGTACCAAAAATGGAAGAGTACTATTTGAGGTTGGATGGCTAACAAATTAATGCTCATAGGAGTTAATATCTAAGCTAATCAGGCATTTTTCTTAGCAAAACTGAGACATCTCCACATTTGTCCTCCTAGAATCAGTGAGGGTAATTTTGAGAGATGCTGAAGCAATGCATGAGCAGGAAAAAACAATGAGTCACTGAAATCTGGATCTTAATGTTTAAAGGACTTATAACCCAGCACTCCAAGGCTGCATTATAAATATCTTCACGCTCATCATGTGATGTCTCTAAAGTTCGATAAAAACTGATTCATTGAATAGTTGTTAAAATTCTTTCTACTCTTAGAGAGGCTGCAGCCCTGGTCAAAATGCTGTGAACAAGTTATTACTTGAGTTCTGCGAACAGAATGGAAATGCCTTTTGGCTGCGTGTGTGGGAGAGATTTTCCTCAGGACGGAATGGTGAGGGTGAGCACTAATGTGCTAATAAGCCACTCTTTGCTGGAAACGCTTCTAGTCAATGAGCTTTGAGAGATGCAGAATATAGTCACAGGAACTCCTAAAATGGGGTCAACTTTACAGGAATTGGAACAAAATCCAAACATTTTGTGGTTCAGCCATTTAAACTCCTACTTAAACTTTTGGACATGTATCCCTCTCTGGTCCAGCCTGGAGCCACTCTGACTTGCACATGAAGTCCCCTGCAACCTACTAATTATTGTCTTCACAAAAACCACAGCGCAGGCAGTAGCTGAACGCTGAAGATGGGTTTTCTGCTCTCAAGGAATAATACTGAAGGGAGAAAATTTGTAGATAGCTGGTATTACTGCCCACAAGTATTTCCCCAAGCATCAGTTCAATTCCAAGACTCTGTTTCCTTGTTCTTAACCCCATAACTACCAGTTCCTCTCATCCCTTTGGCTTCTCCCCCAATAGCACTTTGATTGTAACCAAGCATAAGGTTGGTTTGTAGAGCAAGCTGACTCAGGGCTGAGAGAGGTCATCTCAGGTGACTGTGATAACTTATAGATGCAGCCATTTGTCATGGCCCTTGTCAAAGTGTTAAAATGCTTACACATACAAAGATCTGTCCGGAAAAAAGTCCAGCGATTTTTAATATAACAAGAACAGTTTGCATGACATCAATGTAACCTGGCAGCCAAGGAGAGTGGACTGGAATGTGAATGTGTGAACAATGATGACTTCGCTGTACTAGTCAGTGGGGGCGGGAGATGCCATTGAGGGAGCATGTGTACTGTGTGGCCGTCACATTCAGATGACTGAGATAGGGTCAATCGTTTTGGTTCTCAGACCTCAGACTTTTTGGTTTCAGTACTTTTTCACATTCTTAAAATTATTAGGACTCCCAAAATACTTTTGTTTGTGTGGATAATAATGTCTATCGATGATCACTACATTAGAAATTAAAAGTGATCATTTTTGTATTACTTTATTTTAAAAATAACTATAAAAACATGACATGTTAACACAAAAAGCATACTTTTATGAACAATGGGTACATTTTCAAAAGAATAAGTAGTAGAAAGGATCATGTTGTTTTACAGTTTGGTGACTCTCTTTCATTTAATATCTGGCTGAAGAGAAGACAGCTGGTTCCTTGTTTCTGTTTCTGTATTTGACCTGTCGTCATATCCTGTGTCATGTAGCTGCTGGGAAACTCACTGCAAACTTGTGAGAGAAGGAGAGGAAAGAAGACAATGTTTGCCCAGACTGATAAAAGTAGCTTTGACCTGGCAGATCTCCTGAAAGGGTCTCAGGGACCCTCCAAGCCTCCAGATGACACCTTGAGAACTACTGTTGTCAGAGAAAAAAGTGCTACTATCTTTTCCCAGGTGACAGGGAAGGGGAGTGGTCGGCAGGAACATCAGAAGAACTCTGCTAATCCCAAGAACATGCCAGTGAGGTTTGGAGCGTGGCAGGAAATAGAGTTTTACCCAATTTCATTGTTTAACCCTTCGGAGCTACATAGACAGGTTTCTAATATTGGAGCTGGGTGGGAACTTAAGATCACTCGACAAACCCTTCGTTCTAAAAAACATGTTGATTCGATGACTAGTTATTGGGAGGCCCAGCTAACACCTGGGGTGTAGCCTAAGCTTGAATGATGGGTCCCCAGAAGCAAGAGGAGGGATGGAGTGTGCTTCCATTCCCCCACACCACTTCCCTTTTTTATTGCGGAATTGTTCTCTCCAGCAGCATTGGGCTCCATCCAGTGAATATATGTTCCGCTAGCCACTTAACAAACTCAAGCTGTGGTTTGGGGCTGATAAATAATTATGTTAATTAACAGGTAGGAGGAAAAATATGATGTTATTTGTGTGGAATGCTCTGAGAAGCTGGAAACACTTAACTGCAAAAACGACATGTGGCGAAATAACCAATAATTTGCTCAAAAAGCCCACATCTGGTTTGCTGGCTCAAAGCAGGGGTTAATAGTCATTCGAGGGTAGCTAGTGGTAGAAGGGGTCCCAGGATAAACAGCCAAGCCTTCACGGCAGGAAATATGCTTGTTCTTGTAGCACAAGCATTTATGTTGGCTTCTAACCAAGATGAAACGTAAAAGGAATTGTTTAGTTTACCTCTTTCTTCTTACAACATACAATACAAGAATGTCTTTGTCATATTTGTACACTTAAAGATGGGAAAGAGAGATTGTCATGAGAAGAATGTATAGCAATTATTTGCTCCAAACTTCAAAAATGATGCAGCAAGCACATCACAGCAGAAAGGAATAGAAAAGTGAGTGTGAATGTGTATGCATAATTATCTATTATAACAGACATGCCAACTTGGTAAATATTTATCAAACATCCTCCTTGCACAAGGCACAGACATGAGTGTTATAACTAATGCATAGGTGGGTAATCTACAATCCCAGATCCAAAGATAAAAGAGCTTAGCAGAAAGACTAAGACAAACACACAGTGTGTGCATAATACAAATCCCAAGGTGATATGTCATTAAGGAGAGGAGAGCGAGTGCTCCAACAGGAAGGAAACTTCATGTAAGATCAGAGGAGTCCTCAAATGTCTATCAACAGTGGTACTTCAGCTCAGGCATTAGAGATGACGAGGACTCCCACTGGTGGAAACAAAGGCAGAATGGACTGGATGGAGTGCACCAGCCCATCCACAGCATCTATTCTCTAGCAGGGAAACAGGGACAGCAAGTAAACCCTGTTGACTAGAATTCAGAGTAGATGAAAAGAGACTGAAGAGGTTAAACAAGAAAAAGTCATAATTGTAGATACCTTTTAGAAATATCGATCTGGGAGCAGCACTGTGTGTGACAAAATGGAACGGAGCAAATCTGTGGATGAAAATGGGGCTCAGAAACGTAGTCTCACGACAGTCCAGGAGAGTACTGAAGAGGCACTGTAGGTTGACCATCACCATCTAGACATTCATGTAACATGATGACTGATAGGAAGTGAGGGCCAAGGTAGGAAGAGCAGAGAAAGATATTTTCCCAGGCTCCACCTGCAGAGACTAAGAGAATGTGTCTGAATTGCTGAGCTGCCAGGTAGACATATCCAGCAAATGGTTAAAAATTCAATGTAGAGGCCAGAACCATGAAGGAACGGGGACAAGAAGAGAAAACACAGTCATTATAAGGAAAGGATATGAAGCAGGCTTCTTGGGTCCACTGTGGTCTTCTTCCAACCCCCTCAACATGTAGCCATCAATTTCCAAGATACACGGATCTGACCATGGTACAGATATGCTAAAGGCATTCCAATGGCTTCCCATGCTTTTGAGATAATATCAGATCTCACCACGGCCTACGAGGTCACACAAGTTCTGGTAACCTCTAACCTCTCAGGCACCACCATCTCCCTCCCTCTGTGTCTCAGCCATGAGGCTTTCTTGCTGTCCCTGGGGCCTGCTAGGCTCCCTCCTGCCACAGGGACTTCGCCTATGAGAACATTTTCTTTCATATCTTTGCCTCATTGCCCTCTACACATCATTCACGATTCAGTGGCCACTGCTTAGAGAAGCCCTTAGTACTTTTCTGGTTGAGAGGATCAAGTCTTCCCATTATATCCTCTTTTAACACATTATATTTTTTCTTTCCAAAGCTTATCACAGTTCGACTGTCTAACTTTATGTAAAATCATTTGATTTATACTGACTCCCTCAAGAAGCTGTAAGTTCCTAAAGATAGAGCCACCATGGCATCCTTTAATCCCAGAACAGTTCCTGGTCCTTGGCAGCTCTAAATGTGTAGTTGTTGAGTGAATAAATGTGTAAGTATGATACAGAAATGCTCCTGCCTGCATTATGGTGTTTGATCTTCATGCTGTACCTATGAGGTAGATATTATAATCCAAGTTTTACCAACAGATAAACTTGAAGTTGGTGTGCACCTGGCTCAACCATATAGGAGTTAGTAGCAGCACTGTGACCCTCACTCTTTCCACAATATCATCGATCTCCCTCAGGAGCAGAATCAAAATCACAGATGCCAAAAAGGGACACAGCTTCCATGTAAAGCAGACACAATGACAAGTACCAAATGTCACAAAGGGGCTGTAGGGTAAGTGGAGGCAGTCTGGCTTCCTCGCCCAGGCGTCTGGGTAACTAAGAGAAGCAGTGTTCCCATAGCCTTGAAAGGGCCAATAAGTAATGTGCTCATAGCCTTGAGACTGGGTCCGATAAACTGTTCTCATAATATGAAGTGGGCTCGCATGCACAGAATTATTCTGTGCATAGTATGCACAGAAAATACTATATTATATAATTTTCTGGCTTTTGGCTGGCTTTGTTAGCCTGTAGTACAAAAAGACAGTAGGCACGTCTCACCCATCTGTGAATAAAGGCACGTCAAGCATCTCCATGGCTCCACACATATTCTTCTGTCTCCCTGAAGCTACAGTGGACCTGCCTGGCCTTGACAAGCTGCAGCACAGGGGTAATAGACGATACAGGTAAGGGCAATCCACTGATTTGGGACATCATGGATGGTCTTTTAGAAGGCAGTATCAGAGAAACAATGAGAACCGAAGTCAGACTGTGAGATTTTAAATGGGGTGAATCAAAGGAAGCTTTTGAAAAGAGGTAAGGAGTTGCAAAGTGATTAGAAAATGTCATGTAGGTCTTCCAGATGGGCCTGGAAACAATGGGAATGGTGGGGGCTATCAGCACTGCAGGGTGGAATTCTCCCCAGTGCTAATGAAAAGACAAACCAGAACCACGCTTTCTAAATAAGGGCACCCGAACACGATTTCAAGACAATTCATGAGAAATGAAAATGGCAAAATTATAGGAAAAAATTACTAGCAAATAATCAAAGAAAGAAAAGTTAGAATTAATGGCATCATTTTTCTTTATCAAACTGGAAACTTTTTAAAAATAAAGATGTGGCCCTGGCTAATGTAGCTCAGTGGATTGAGCATGGGCTGCAAACCAAAGGGTTGCCAGTTTGATTCCCAGTCAGAGCACATGCCTGGGTTGTGGGCCAGGTCCCCAGTGGGGGACACGTGAGAGGCAACCACACATTAATGTTTCTCTCTCTCTTTCTCCCTCCCTCCCCCTCCCTCTAAAAATAAATAAATGAAATCTTTAAAAAATATATAAATAAATCAACATTATAAAAAAAATAAAGATGTTTGATGTTGCATTATTATTCACCTTCTGACATGTGTAAGAGCCAGACAAACCTCACACATTGTAAGGGCCACTGTCCAGAGAGTTTGGTGTCCTTGATGGTGATGAATGAACGTGGTGGGTGTTTCAAAGGGGAAAAAATATCAATTCTCTCCCTTATTTGGCAGATTCTTCTGAGAAAGTCAGTGCGAAAAACCATCTGCTGTACAAAATGCCATTACAGAACACGCTCTCTGGGTGGCAAAAAGGCCTCTTCGTTCTAGAAACAAGGGAAACATACAAAGTATGTCTGTACTAGTTAGTAGTCCTGGAAGACAGATATTGCCATTAAAATATATGAGTAGAGGCTTCTCATTTTAAAAAAAATTAAAGAGCATCGCTATACCTCACCTAATGATATTCCAATCAAACTATCTGTAAAGACATATTCAGTGAAAGAGGAAAACATCTTACATTGAATCTGATACTGGCAACCAACCTATTGTTAGAATTTGGGAAGCTCTCCACTACTTCAGGAACTGTGGGCTAGTGTGTGACTCATGTTTGGTCACCTGAAACAGAGCGTCCCTGCCACCGGAAAGGAGAGCCCGGGACTCTGCATTCCCCTACTCTCAGCCCTCTGACTGAAAGATGAGAGCTTCACACAACTTGAAAACTCCTTCTATAGCAGCAGTACCATTTTTTAGAAGATTTCTCTGCTTTTCATCTGTCTTTCTCATGAATAAAAGTGCAATTTCTTCACCCCCAAAACAGCCTCACAAAAAAAGTGGCTGTGATGACACAGCGCATCATGGGAGCTGTAGACCTACTAAGTAAAACACTAGAAAGTTTCAGGGCATGCTGAGGGAGTTTTGTTGTATATTTGGGTATTTTTACTTTTCAGAAAAATAGGCAGAAAAGGAGGGAAGAAGATGCCTCCTCAGTCCAGCTGAATTTACTGGGGAGCTGTAGGTGGAGGGACATTCTCCTGACCAGCAAGTGGACAGGGAGCAGAGACTGTGCAGGTAAACACCTTCACCAACAGCCCCTGGGCCCAGGCAAGCTTCCCTGCACACTGAGGCGGGGGAATTGGACAGATGAAAGATGTGTACAACACCACAGAGCAAGGGAGCTAGAAATCTAAACTAAAACACTTCAGAAGAGCAAGCATGTCTATGTCCAGTAGATGTATTAAATAGAAAAAGGTATAACTTTTTGCTTATAAAATTGGCAGATTCTTAATAAAATGTTTAAAGGCCATGAGGTTTTTCGAACAGACCATGAAAAAAGTATTCTCATAGTCAGAATTGCCAGAAAGTTTTAGGAAATGACCTAGGTTTACCTACCTTCATCATTTTGGTCTTGCTTAAACAACCTTTGGCCTAAAATAGAAAAATAAGTAAATATTTTTATAAACATGGCTGTATAATAGTTCACCATAAGGATACACTTTGATTTATTTAATAACATGGGAAAATGTTTATGCTATAGCTTTAAGTTTAAAAAGCAAAATACAGGAGGTTTGGGGAAGTAAGTGAGAAAAGCAAAGGGGATTCAGAAGTACAATTGCCAGTTATAAAAATAGTCATGGGAATATAAAGTACAGCATAGGGAACATAGTCCATATTGTAATAACTAGGTATGGTGTCAGATGGGCACTAGACTTATCAGGGTGATCTCTTCATAAGGTATATGAGTGTCTAATCACTACATTGTACACTTGAAACTAATACAGTGTTGTACGTAAACTGTAACTGGAAAGAAAATTAATTTTTAAAAAAATAAAAAATTAATAGCAAGATATAATTTTGTAAGAAGTACAATATGACATGGATTTAAAAATGCAAACTAAAAGCAAATATAGGCCCAAAAATGGATTGAAAAGGCTGAAAGAAAAATGGAAGAGCTACATCTGAAATGTCAACGGTAGTTATGGCTGAACATACATAGGATTTAGGGTTACCAGTAAAGCATAATTTGTTATATTTTGTAACAAAATGCATAGATTCATAAAAGAACTGTGGAAAAATGGTCTTCAGAGATAGGCAGAAAGGACGGGCAGATGTGGAGGGGGAAGCGATCTGTGTGTCTAGCGCATTCACCAGCCTGGTGACAACATTATTCAAAATTAAGGCATGTCAGAAACAATTTTCTTCACCCCTAAGCAGGCCCCTAGAACATTTAAAAATGCAGAGGACTTGGTAGGCAAACATATGCCTGATGGATACCTAACAAATCAGTCGTGAAACAGTTTTATTCACAGATGTTTTATAGGAAAATGATCTCATTCCACATGGTGCTTGTGGACCCAAACTCTGAAGTAAGGGAAAACTATCATAACAAAAAGACTTTATAGAGTCATAAATTAACCACGGACACCTACACCAGCAAACAGATGAGATGGAAAGAGCCCTGGCGTCTGGCTCAGGGACTCTCCCACCCTGGACTGCAGGTGTCCTTGGACAAGTCATTTACCTCTCTGGGATCAGGGTCCTCTTCTATGAAATGAGGATTGGAGGACTTCCCAGCTTCCCTCACTAAATTATTATAAATAACAAAAGGCAAGTGCGTGTGAACACAGTGCTCTGCAGATGCAAGTCATCACTGTGTTATTCTATTAATGAGACATGCAAGGGACTCAGGGGCTCTGAGCCTCCGCATAAACGTAGTCTTGGATTGGCAAAAAAAAAATCCCTATGGAGTTTTTTCTATAAAATAAGACACGTTTTTCATTTTCACAGATAACTTTATTGATCTGCATATTTTGAATATGTCAGCTATCTCCTGCGTTGTGTAACACTGATTGTTCTCGATTAATGTCTCAGTTTGATCACTGGCAACTTCAACTGGTCTGCTTGACCGTGGAGCACCATCCAGCAAGAAACGTCCAGCACGAAACTTTGCAAACCATCTTTGACACATTTGATCAGCCACAACACCTTCTCCATACACTTCGCAAATCTCTTTTTTTTTTTTGCATTCAGTTGCATTTTTACCTGTCTTGAAAAATAAAGTATAATATGCCAAAAGTGTTGCATATTTTCTTCCATATTCAATATTAAAATGGCTACACAAAAATTCACCAATTTTGATTTTTTTAATGCATGCTTATATGACAGTTGTCACAATGCAATCTAACAAAATTGTTTCAAATGGAGTTAAAGACAACTAAGTGCTGCTAGAGCCATCTTATGGAAACAACCAATGAACTTTCTGGCCAACCCAGTATTTTGGGGCATTATATTTCCCCCTAACAATGGCACTAAATATCTGTATCCCTAAAGTGAAAAACTTGAAAGATGAATTTTTCCAGATGAAATTATTTTCTGAGAAGCTAAGCTTAAATGCGTTTTAGTTATAGTGCTGGTGTTTCCATTTGTTGTTTTTTCAGAACACTCAAATTGCTTTTCACATTTGAAATTGGTAGCACATACTTTACAAAGGACTGAAATGGCGAAGTATCTATAAAATGTTAAAATCAGTGCGTTTGGGGACGTACTTGATCAGTGTTGTCGAGAACTTCGTTTTTCTAAAATGTTTATAATCATGGATGGGTGTGCCTGCACACAGTGCGTGTGTGTGCCCACGGATGAACCTGTGTATTCCAGTGAGGAAGAAGAAGAAGAATTCGATGAGCTGTAAGATGCAGTAGTGACAGTGGCACCCAGATCTATATCCCTTCCTGCTGATCCCCAAAACATCCAGACAAGTTTTGTAAAAGGGGTAGATCACGAGTGATTGCCTGGGGATGCCGACATTTATTTATAAGGAGAAAAACATTCAAGGCAACAAATAATTGGTTAAGTTCCACTGAATATAAACTGCCTGTAGATAAAAACTAATAATATACACAAAATATGTGCCATATTAGTAATAGAGAAAAAGTACAGATTTACTGAGAGAAAACTGGTTAAAGTTCATTCATAAAAGCTGGGGAATTCTATGGGCTACTTCCAAATATGATAAGGATTGCCTATTCAGATATTGAAGAATATGCATGAGCTAGCACAGAGTGAAAAAAAATACTATGTATATCCAATATATACTATGATACCATTTTTAACTATAATCTATAAGCATATATATATTAGTGTCTGTATTGCCTAGGAAAAAACCTATGAGGATATACCCGAAAATGTTAATACTATTTATTGCAAGTCAGCCAAACTGAGATATTTTTAACTTTACATTTTGCTGTAATTAATGGAATTTTTAACAGTTTGAATATATTATTTTAACAACCATAACTAAAATAAAACCTTTTTCACTTTGAGAAAAATAACAAAATACATTGTCCACTAAAATTTGCTTAGACTCCAAGCTTAGAAAGTTATTAAGAATAAAAAGTGATTATTAGGAATAAGAGGAAATTAAGGGTTAACCTCATCCCTTCCCATCAGAATTAGATAATGTTTTTGTATCTGTCCCTCTTAGTCCAACTTTGACTTTGAAAAGTTACAGAGTTTAAGAAGGAATCAACAAACCAGCTCAGTTGCTCCGGAAAATAGCCTCAGATGATTGATGTAAAAATTCCTAAATCTTAAACATCCAATCAACACTCTCTTTTCTATCTGAGCTTTCTTGTCTAGATGGTATAGCAGTACCAATAGCTTTGACAACATTTTTAAAAGCCACAGATAAAGGTAAAGCTTGAGTGGAAAGCCAAGTAATTATTTCTGAAGAATTAAAATCATTGTGGGTGAGGATATGGAGCCAACTAAAGTTGATTTAAAGTAGGTTTAAATCAGGACTTCCAGTAGGAAGAACTAGTTTGACAAATCGGTTACACCTAGTGCACTAGGTAAACAAAGATTTCATGTCAAAATAGCATTAACTAGGATGTTTGGTGAACAGAATGAAATGTTTTCCTTCTTCTAATTCTTTCTTTAATGTAGATAGCAACCACAGGGACCTATTATGGAATTAAA